>JAJJWW010018518.1:0-20080 GCA_023531295.1 Papaver armeniacum
ATTGTTGATGGTGGATTTTCGTTTAAGGTTATATTTGTAAAAACCGAGAGAAAATCATGCGCTGACATCTTGTAAAAGATAAAGCCATCTATAAGTGTTGGATACTCCTCACTTGATTCACCAAGAATGGAACTTGTAGCAACAAATCCCATTGCCGTGAATTTCATATCGCCTTGTATTTCTGTACTCATTATCGGTGTGGCATGACGGCGAGTGTTACTCTTAAAGAGTAACACGAACCTCCAAGCACTATAATGAAACCATGTACGAAAATACCGTACAGGCGATTCTCGGTGTGTTATACTAGCCCGAGCCCTCTCGGTGTGTTATACTAGCCCGATTGAGCCTCTCGGTGTGTTATACTAGCCCGATTGAGCATCGAGACGCGACCATATCGATCAGGATATGAATCGATCGCAGTCATCCAACTCCACAAGCATGATTGGATGACCCGAGATCAATTCCATCACCCCCAAGCGGGTATGGAATACACACGGCCCGACCCCGCATGGTCGACCATTGGCCTTCGCGTGCCAAGAAATCGTCCATACCAAGCATTATGGACGGAAAAACCCTAAATTAGGGTTTGCGGCATATTACATGTGCCGCAACACGGTCTCAACCATCCATCTTCGCAGGTATAGATGGAGGGTGTAGATGTAGACTCAAAGGGCCCGGAGCATGTCGACACAATCACCATGTGACCGCCTACACACTTGACCAATCGGTCAAAATCAACCATGATTGGTTACAACAAATTCGTCCGCTTAAAAGAGCATGGTCGCACGGCTTTGAAAGCCAAAATTAGGGTTCAAGCCATCACGCGCGTCCATCTTCTCCGGCATGAATGGAGGGTCACAGATTAGATTAAGCGAGGTCCGGTTATACCCGGCATGACCACCGTGGGCCCATCTACCTCCTCATGCGGTCGGCCAAGGCATATCATGCCTGGTTAACCCCAAAACGCCCGTCAAACATGTGTGGTAACACCTCCCAGATTGCAAACTAATCTTGACCACTCAACTTCACCGGACGAATTGAGTGGCTTAGATCACGTTTTCATGGGACGGTGAGACATGGGCGTGAACACCAGCCTACCACCTACACGCTGGAGTGATCGACCAAGTCCGACCAAGGACGGTTGTCTTGGAACGCGTGCGGGAATATCACGCGGTTATCAACTCCTTTGCGGTAAGAAATTTCTGCCGCGCAAGCCCGATCTCAACCACTCAAGCGTGCTTGGGTCAATTTGAGTGGCCTAGATCGCGCCTTCTTGGGAAAGTGAGACATGGACGTGTACACGGCATGCCATCAACATGCATGGCCAGGTCGGTCCTCTCCAAAGCCCTTCCCATGCTTGGTTTCGACCAAGCTGAAGAGTGATGCTTGCGCACCTCTTCAAAAACCCTAGTATTCATTAACGGTGCAGATGAGTGCCTCAAAAATCATCTCATCCGTTCAACTTCACCGACTTGGTTATACAACCACAGTCGGGAGTTATTTGGTTAGTGAGGAGTCATTACCCATCACTTTACCACACCGTAATGTCAGATGCACATAAAATACACACGATACTTCACAAGTATCGACTTCTGAATAACACGGTTATTCAATTCAAAGCATTACATGCTATCTTTCGTGGATCCACGATCCACACATTCAGACATCAATCATGTCACAAACTGGGGATACATACTGGGGGTATTGGTCTGGCGGTTTCTGGCGTGCGGCGTGCAACGACCATCACAAGAACGTGTCAGGAAGTCATGGACGGTTAGAGATGAACTGGAGAAGTGGGCAAGACTGGTCGTGTATCACCAACGCACAACTCCACTACTCCATCATTCCACTTCCTCCACTTCCCACGAGAGACGTGAATAAGGCTCAATGACTTGTATAAATAGGTTCTCCGCCCTATTTCACACAGAACAACACAAGTTCAAACAAGACAGAAAATCAACACCCATGGCTTCCTTACATTAACCGTAAGCCTGCTCACTTTTCTGTCACAAGTCATAAGCAAGCCAACACCTTCACAATCTCAACACCTTCTTCGCTTCCCTCCCTAAGATCAACCCCATCTCCTTCACTTTGTGACCGAAACAAGTCTGGAACGGCCATTTCTTGGTTTAGGCCGGACTTGCACCGATTGATCTCTCGAATCTACAAGCACTCACCGCGCAGTGCATTTGTTTAAAGGTTTAAATTCATTCCTCATCCACACCCCAAATTACCAAATTCTGCGGGGAGTAGTTTTCACCCATAAACAATTGGCGACCACAGTGGGAGGTTGATCTCTCGGTTGCACAAAATTGAATTCTCAATTTTTCGGTTTCCATCTCGCAATGTATCCAGAAAAAACAGGTGGTTCAGATATCATGGGAAGTATAGTTAGGATGCTGGAGGATGTCTTGGCAAATCAATCCGGTATCACTAGAAGACAGAGCGAGACATTCCGCCTTTTGAATGATATAGCAGCACAATTACAAGAAGGGTCGGCATGCATCTACTCAAGCAGTGCAAGAAATGCTAAATCCTTAGTCAGGAGTCACACCTTTACCGGTGGAGAGGCAAAAAGAGCGCGCAACCGCTGGAGACTCAGGAAAGACGAACAACATGGTCCAACCAACGAAGACTCGAGGCAACTTCAAGAGGAAAAGACTTGTCCGGGGTACCACAAAGTCTACCGGATAAAGAAATGGAGCCTGCAGCTTACGGATCCCTGCTGGAAGATTTATATCTCAAGACCCTTGTCGAAGCTCGGAAGACCTGTTCAATCCGCATCGACCTTTCAACTAAGTGAAGAAATGCTTGAGGAAGGAGAGATCAATCAAGGAACACGTGAGTACGAGAGGATGGGAACGTTCAATTCGATCACTCGGCGGTGATATTACAACACCTCCCATCACGAGCCGGAGCGGCGCAAGTCCTAGCATCTCATCAAGTGTAACACCCCGGTAGTCACACGAGAAATAACTTCCACTCCTTCATCGGGACGAGGAACCAGGAGGGCGAGAGGAGGACCATCTCCCATTACCATTGCGAGACTTGATGGAAAAGCAGGAAGTTCTTGTCAAAACTCAAACGGATATGGCCGCAACTCGGAAAGAGGTATTCACTTTTCTTAAGACATTAACTGATCGATTTCCACATGACCCGCAACAGCCCCTGGAGCCAACAAGGAATGAATTCAACGCACCGGAGAAGGTACTTCAACGGCACGGACCTACATGGACATGATCAAAGAAGCGACATCAGATATGAGCGGTCATGTCATGGAGGCTCCTACACTGGGGACTGATCCTCACAACGATCTTCCTCAAGTCAATAGTTTCACTATGAACCAGAGGCCGGTGGATCGGGAAGCGGTTTCTCTAGTGGAAAGTTTATGCAAACTTTCACATCTCTCGAAGAATCAGCGCGCGGAGATGTTTTGCTGCTATCAACCAGAGGAAGGTCACGACCGTGACCTACATGTCACCGAACGCATCAAGGATTCAGAGTTCAAGACGACCCTTATCTACACAGGATCTTCTTCATTACTCTCAAGATTCTCAGGACATCCAAGGCTCTCCCAGGCAAGGTCGTACGGAAGCCTACCACAATGACGGACTTCGAGGGAAACCAAACCAGCACATACGGGAGAAGCTCCGTGGAAAGAATCAGACAAGTTCGTTGCATCCCACTCCCCATGTGGGCGTCAATTCAAGAAGAAGACCGACTTGCATCATTGAGGGCTAGTACCCACGATGCATCTTTCCGACGAAGCATTCTTCTCCATCTTGTGAAGCCTAAACCCACGTTCACACGAGGAGGGAACGAACTTTTATGGCGAGTCGTGACCGAGAAAGGAAAACGGTATACCAAGCACTTTGCCATTATCGTTGAGAGAGAGACTGTTACCCAGTTTCTCCACCTAATGGAATGCTACAACAGCAAAAAACCACAAGAGCAAGTGCTAGATGCTCCACAACAGCTGCAAGATGGCACCAACTCTACAACTAATGAAATTGAAATCGTTGAGGAATCTCCTAGGCCTATCTCCATCAGCTCAACCTTGTGTACGGATAAACGCACGAAGCTCGTGCAACTTCTCAAAGAGTACCAGGACATATTTGCTTGGAGATATGAAGAAATGCCGCATGAAAATTGGTCACCCATCATATACATGTCATACCTGTATCCAAGTCGGTTAAACAGTTGTAGTTCATACATGAGGAAAATGGATAGATCGGTGTGCATAGACTTGAGAGACTTGAACAGTCTTGCTCAAAAACGATCCTCCTCTGCCTAACATCGACATGTTAATAGATGCAACCAGTGGACACGGCATGTTCTCCTCCAGGGATGGATGCAGCAGCTACAACCAGATAAGAATGTACGAGCATGATGCAAGTAAGATATCTTTTCGAACTCCTCTCGGAAAATTTTATTATTACTGCCATTTGGTTTAAGGAATACCGGTGCAACGTATCAACGCTCTATGACGGTAATCTTCCACTGGAGCCGATACCTCAAGGGAGCAGCCTCAAGAAGATAACGAACCACACTTGGGGACTGAGGCTCAGCATGAAGTTCCTTCACCGTCAGTCAAGGAATTCTTCAACATGAGAGATGTGGTCAGTCAAGAAACATGGAATTCGCAAGGGTAAATTGGGCGAAGAGGAAACACTTCAACACTCCCTCTAGCGTGTTGCTTCAATGGTCTATTCAAGAGCCGCCTCAATGCTCTCTCGGGACCCCTTCTCGCTTCATAATCCTACTTCAACAACCTCTCCAGGATCCACCTCAACGTTCGCACCCGAAGCCACTTTAACATCCTCTCAAGTCGTTTCAACACTCAAGCTACATCAACAATCTGCGCTCTGGTCAAGTTATCTTTGATGTACTCATTGCTCAACATACGTCTCATCCATCCTTCATGAGGACCCGGCGGAGCATGAAAAACCCACGAAGTCGATAGGAGGAGGGCTATTCGTGGAACGGATATTTTCATATAGTTGGAAGGCGCGGTGAACAACTCATCATCAATGTTCGGCATATCTTTGAAGCTTTCAACACCTCGACTTGGCTTTTGACATTATCTCCGGAAGACATCTCAACAGGATTCTTTTCTTCCACAATGAAATAAAAGACAGGAGTTAGAAGCTGGTATGAAAATACAGGAGAGATGTAGTCACACGGCAAGACACAACTCACATCGGAGCACACAATGGCCGGTCCAAACACCATTCAAGTCCGGTACAAATTTTAGTCCGGTACAAATTTTAGTCTGGTGTTGATTTCAAGACCGAAGTACAAGTTTCAAGACCGGTACAAGTTTCAAGTCATCGGGCGTATGTAGGTGAGACTCACGTTCAATCAAGCGAGACACAACAAGCCCACATTCGAACAAGCGGCGCAGTGGCCCCACGAACGAAGCAGTGCGGCAGTCCGTCGATTAGGCACAACCCCACGATCGAGTGAAGCAGGCGCAATAGCCCCTCGACCAAGCGAGGCATAGCAAGGTCGATCGAAGCGAGCAAGGCCGACATCATACTAGGGAAACACTCTCCTATATGCCTTTTGAACGTGACATACTCCAAGGACAGGATGACCCGTCCCTCCACGGTAACATCTAACTTTGCCTCATAAGTTTTATCTTTAACTGTCACCATCTCATGCCTACCACACAATAGTGTAACCATTATGTGCTAGGCGGGGGACTTAATGTTGATGGTGGATTTTCATTTAAGGTTATATTTGTAAAAACCGGAGAAAATCATGCGCCGACATCTTGTAAAAGATAAAGCCATCTATAAGTGTTGGATACTCCCTCACTTGATTCACCAAGAATGGAACTTGTAGCAACAGTCCCATTACATTGAATTTCATATCGACCTTGTATTTCTGTACTCATTATCGGTGTGGCATGACGACTAAGTGTTACTCTTACTGAGTAACACGAACCTCCAAGCACTATAATGAAACCATGTACGAAATACCATGTAGTGATTCTCGGTGTGTTATACTAGCCCGATTCTCGGTGTGTTATACTAGCCCGATTGAGCCCCTCGGTGTGTTATACTAGCCCGATTGAGCATCCCAAGACCGACCATATCGGTCAGGATATGATTCGATCGCGATCATCCAACTCCACAAGCATGATTGGATGACCCCGGATCAATTCCATCACCCCCAAGCGGTATGGAATACACACGGCCGACCGCGCATGGTCGACCATTGGCCTTCGCTTGCCAAGAAATCGTCCATACCAAGCATTATGGACGGAAAAACCTAAATTAGGGTTTGCGGCATATTACATGTGCCGCAAAGCGGTCTCAACCATCCATCTTCGCAGGTATAGATGGAGGGTGTAGATGTAGACTCAAAGGGCCGGAGCATGTCGACACAATCACCATGTGACCGCTACACACTTGACCAATCGGTCAAAATCAACCATGATTGGTTACAACAAATTCGTCCGCTTAAAAGAGCATGGTCGCACGGCTTTGAAAGCCAAAATTAGGGTTCAAGCCATCATGCGCGTCCATCTTCTCCGGCATGAATGGAGGGTCACAGATTAGATTAAGCAGGTCCGGTTATACCAGCATGACCACCGTGGGCCCATCTACCTCCTCATGCGGTCGGCCAAGGCATATCATGCCTGGTTAACCCCAAAACGCCCGTCAAACTTGTGTGGTAACACCTCCCCATTGCAAACTAATCTTGACCACTCAACTTCACCGGACGAGGTGAGTGGCTTAGATCACGTTTTCATGGGGACGGTGAGACATGGGCGTGAACACCAGCCTACCACCTACACGCTGGAGTGATCGACCAAGTCCGACCAAGGACGGTTGTCTTGGAACGCGTGCGGGAATATCACGCGGTTATCAACTCCTTTGCGGTAAGAAATTTCTGCCGCAATGGCCGATCTCAACCACTCAACCGTGCCGGTCAATTTGAGTGGCCTAGATCGCGCCCTTCTTGGGAAAGTGAGACATGGACGTGTACACCGGCATGCCATCAACATGCATGACCGGTCGGTCCTCTCCAAAGCCCTTCCCATGCTTGGTTTCGACCAAGTCGAAGAGTGATGCTTGCGCGCCTCTTCAAAAACCCTAGTATTCATTAACGGTCGCAGATGAGTGCCTCAAACATCATCTCATCCGTTCAACTTCACCGACTTGGTTATACAACCCTGGTCGGGAGTTATTTGGTTAGTGAGGAGTCATTACCCATCACTTTACCACACCGTAATGCGAGACTGCATAAAATACACACGATACTTCACAAGTATCGACTTCTGAATAACACAAGATTATTCAATTCAAAGATTACATGCTATCTTTCGTGGATCCACGATCCACACATTCAGACATCAATCATGTCACAACTGGGGATACATCTTTGGGGTATTGGTCGGCGGTTTACGGCGTGCGGCGTGCAACGCGCCATCACAAGAACGTGTCGGGAAGTCATGGACGGTTAGAGATGAACTGGAGAAGTGGGCAAGACGGTCGTGTATCACCAACGCACAACTCTCCACTACTCCATCATTCCACTTCCTCCACTTCCCACGAGAGACGTGAATAAGGCTCAATGACTTGTATAAATAGGTTCTCCGCCCTATTTCACACAGAACAACACAAGTTCAAACAAGACAGAAAATCAACACCCATGGCTTCCTTACATTAACCGTAAGCCTGCTCACTTTTCTGTCACAAGTCATAAGCAAGCCAACACCTTCACAATCTCAACACCTTCTTCGCTTCCCTCCCTAAGATCAACCCCATCTCCTTCACTTTGTGACCAAACAAGTCCTGGAACGGCCATTTCTTGGTTTAGGCCGGACTTGCACATTGATCTCTCGAATCTACAAGCACTCACCGCGCAGTGCATTTGTTTAAAGGTTTAAATTCATTCCTCATCCACACCCCAAATTACCAAATTCTGCAAGAGTAGTTTTCACCCATAAACACATATATACATAGTCATAACCATAAATAAAGTGTTTTCATTGGAAAATACTTATTTTTTTATTTTTTTTTGATATTAGGTTATGATACCATAAAATAAAAATAATCCTTGCAACATGAGTAGCGATAAACGATATTAGAATTAGGTAAACTAACTAATATTATTTTAAACTTATGTATTTTCTTTTTAACCCACATTTTTATTCAAAAAATCCAGGTATGAAAGAATAATAAATAAAATTCGTTGGTAGGATCCCGACCATCTTCATTTAGACTCTCTTGTTCCTTTTGGTGGCATAATGATAATATATCTTGAAATATATAATTATAATATATTTACACTATAAAAACATTATTGTTAGGTTTATTCAGTTGTTTCTGAAGTAATTCAAATGCACTACTTACTATCTTAATGTACAATTGGGAATTATTTGCACAGAGCAATATGTGCCACACTGTAAGCTCAACCTTACCCATAGTTGAAATAACTATTTACAAAGCCATCTGCCTTGTATTGCATGAAAATGGATATCTACATATATTCTCACATTTTCCTCTTGTGTCTAGTGCTACCGCAAGTTGTACTTTTGATCAAGTGAAGGCGGTGGGATCTGGTATTCTTCAACAACATAAGATCTGGAGAGAAAAAAACAGAAAATCTGCTGAAACGGTGCAACATCGGACATCATATATTGCCAAAGTTGTGGACAAGTACACCCAACGTGAGACCAAATTTATGGGGTTGACAGATAGGTTTGTCGTATTAGGCGGTGCCTTCATGCTACACATACATCCGCTGTTAAGTTATTTATTTGGTGGAGCTACAATAGAGACTGTCCTCCAGGAGTTGGAAAAGGTGATTCAGAGTCTCAGAAATATTGAATCCAAAGAAACAGAGATGAGCAAGGTGCTCGGCGAAATTCAATCCAAAGTGACGAAGATGAGAAATGCACTCGACGACATTCAATCCAAACAGACAAAGATGAGCAAAGTTCTCGGCGACATTCAAGACAATGAGACTGAGATCAGCAAAGTGCTCGACGATATCCAATCCAAAGAGACTGAGACTAGCAAGGTACTATGCGACATTCAAGCCAAAGAGACGGAGATCAAAAAAGTGCACAACGATATTCAAGCCAAATGAAAGGATGTGCAATCATTACAAGCAAGAGCAGGAATTTTATCACTTCTAGCAGGAACTCTAGTTGATGCAATTCTTTGGATAAAAATGAGTTTTTAATAATTTTTTGGGCCATGGTGTGGTTTGATCTTAGTACTTAAGAGTTGTATAGATACTTAATCATTTCCTTCTAGTGAATGAATCTCTTTAGTCCCACATCGGATATACTAGATAAGAATTTTCATTGTATATTTATTCTCTTATGGATAGATAAACAAACGTGGACAGAATGGATGGCAAGCGACCATGGCCCAACCCATATTATATGCACGTATACCATGCACCAATTAATGTTGTGTCAACTCGAAGTTATTTTTGCAAGTATCTAATTCCAAAAATATTTTCTTTAATATCGTGTTTGGAAGCTTTGACAACCAAATAACTAGACTAGGTGTAAATTATCTTAATATGGTTAAGATAAATACGAAAATAGTTAATTTAAATGTTGTTTGTCTCCGTGTCTAACCTATCACAACTTATCTGTGAAATTTATTTGTCCTTAATTTATTTATTCCAAAATTATTACATACAAATTAGGATAACTTCATATTTTAAGGATAAATAACAGTCTATTCTACGTTGGGATTCCAGGAGAACAACTATTAAGTGTACACTATCTCTACTTTTTTAGCATCCTAAACTCAAGGGAATATATGCTAATATCATCAGGAATAAAACTTAAATGAATCAAACAAAAAATAATTGTTTTCTTAGAGATAATCTACCCTTGGATAGGATAACAAAGGGTCCAAACACGACCTAAGAGTTTTATTTATGGGAAAATTTATTTTTCGTATATTAATTGTTTACAAGCGTTTGTAAGAAAACCAAAACCTAACTTGATTTGAAAGTAACTTCTCTTATTAATACAACTCGAAAATCTGTTTTCAACTCGCGTCCATAAGCGGTACTATCTCGTTTTATTTTCACATTTGCTTGCTTTGTTTTGCGCTTTGCTCGTTTATTTACTTCTAGTCCATTTTGCTAAGTTCAAGAGTGGGTAGCTTGCGTTGCGCTAACACAAGTTATATCGGGAAGTCTTATCCTGGACACATCTTTGCACGTTGGGTTTTAGCATTACTTATCTCGAGTATACCCGTGAACTAATGTGTTAAGGACAACTTGTTGAGCCTGTGATTCTGCCATCGTAAAGTTGTTTGTGGTAGAGTTGTTTTGATTCAAGTTTTTTATCTATTACTTTGATATATCTAACGTTGGTTTTGATTGTTGCAAGATTTCAACATTTTATTCCATATAAAGGGTATACAAACATGATTATCTAATTTTATTTCTGTTGATGGGTGAAAATTACTCCTGCTGAATTTGGTAATTTGGGGTGTGATGAGGAATGAATTTAACCTACAACAAATGCACTGCGCGGTGAGTGCTTGTAGATTCGAGAGATCAATCTGTGCAAGTCCGGCCTAAACCAAGAAATGGCCGTTCCAGACTTGTTTCGGTCACAAAGTGAAGGAGATGGGGTTGATCTTAGGGAGGGAAGCGAAGAAGGTGTTGAGATTGTGAAGGTGTTGGCTTGCTTATGACTTGTAACAGAAAATGGTTGAATGTGACGGTATCAACACTTGGTTTTTCTGTCTTGTCTCGTCTTGTGTTGTTCTCCGTTATTCCCCTGTTGTTGGAAATAGGACGGAGACCCTATTTTATACAAGTCATTGAGCCTCATTCACGTTTCTCGTGGGAAGTGGAGGTAGTGGAATGATGGAGTAGTGGAGTTGTGTGTCGGTAACACACGACCAGTCTTGCCCACTTTTCCAGTTCATCTCTAACCGTCCATGACCTCCTAACACGTTCTTGTGATGGCGCGTTGCACGTCGCACGCCGTAAACCGCCGGACCAATACTGATAAGTATCCCCGGTTTGTGACATGATTGATAACCGGAATGTGGATCGTGGATCCACGGAAGATAGCATGTAATGCTGAATTGAATAACTGCGTTATTCAGAAAGTCGATACTTGTGGAGTATCGTGTGTATTTTATGCAGGTACTGCATTACGGTGTGGTAAAGTGATGTGTAATGACTGCTCACTAACCAAATAACTCCCGACTGTGGTTGTATAACCAAGCTGGTGAGGTCGGACGGATGAGATGATGTTTGAGACACTCATCTGCGACCGTTGATGAAATTAGGTTTTTAAAGAGGTGCGCAAGCATCACTCTTCAGCCTTGGTCGAAACCAAGCATGGGAAGGATTTTGTGGAGGACCGACCATACATGCGTGTTGACGGCATGATGGTGTACACGTCCATGTCTCACCGTCTCATGGAGATGCAATCTAGGCCACTCAATTTGACCGTCAAAGAGGAGTGGTTGAGATCGGTTTGCGGCAGAAATCCCTTGCCGCAAAGGAGTTGGAAACCGCATGACATCCCAAGTTTGGGCGTGCGTTCCAAGACGACCCATCTTGGTCGGCCTTGGTCGATCATACCAGCGTGTAGGTGGTAGGCTAGTGTTCACACCTATACCTGATTATCCCATGAAAACGTGATCTAAGCCACTCAAATCATCCGGTGAAGTTGAGCGGTCGAGATCAGTTTAGGATTTGGGAGGTGTAACCGCACGAGTTTGGGCGTGCGTTTTGGGTTGGCCGGGAATGATGCGCCTTGGCCGACCACAAGAGGAGGTGGATGGGCCCACGGTGGTCATGCTGGTATGACCGGCCTTGGTTAATCCAATCTGTGACCCTCCATTCGTACCGGAGAAGATGGACGCGCGTGATGACTTGAAACCCTAATTTTGGCTTTCAAAGCCGCGCGACCATGCTCTTTTGGGCGGACGAATTTGTTGTAACCAACCATGGTTGGCTTTGACCGATTGGTCAAGTGTGTAGGCTGGGCCACATGGTGATCGTGTTGACATGCTCCGGGCCCTTTGAGTCTACATCTACACCCTCCATCTATGCCTGCGAAGATGGACGGTTGAGACTGTTTTTGCGGCACATGTAATATGCCGCAAAACCCTAATTTAGGGTTTTCCGTCCATAATGCTTGGTATGGACGGTTTCTTGGCAAGCGAAGGCCAATCGGTCGACCATGCGGGTCGGCTGTATGTATTCCATACCTGCTTGGGGGTTATGGAATTGATCTCGTGGTCATCCAATCATGCTTGTGGAGTTGGATGACTGCGATCGATCATATCGGCAAGCTAAGGCCGTGGGTATTCCATACCGCTTGGGGGTGATGGAATTGATCCGTGGTCATCCAATCATGCTTGTGGAGTTGGATGACCGCGATCGAGATCATATCCGGCAAGCTAAGGCCGTGGGTATTCCATACCGCTGGGGGTGATGGAATTGATCTCACGGTCATCCAATCATGCTTGTGGAGTTGGATGACTGCGATCGATCATATCCGAGATCGATACAGTCAAGTTCGGATGCTCAATCGGGCTAGTATAACACACCGAGAGGACTCAATCGGGCTAGTATAACACACCGAGAGGGCTCGGGCTAGTATAACACACCGAGAATCGGCTGTACGGGTATTTCGTACATGGTTTCATTATAGTGTTTGGAGGTTTGTGTTACTCATCAAGAGTAACACTCGGTCGTCATGCCACACCGATAATGAGTACAGAAATACAAGGCGGATATGAAATTCACGGGGAAGGGATTGTTGCTACATGCTCCAACCTGGAGGAATTTCATGTATTCACTGAGAATGGGATTGTTGCTACATGCTCCATTCTTGGTGAATTAAGTGAGGAGTATCCGTCACTTATAAACGGCTTTATCTTTTGCAAGATGTCGGCGCATGATTTTCTCGGGGTTACTTACAAATTTAACCTTAAACGAAAATCCACCATCAACATTAAGTCCCCGCCTAGCACATAATGGTTACACTATTGTGTGGTAGGCATGAGATGGTGACATACGAGAAATGACCAAGCTAGAGTGAATACATATTTACCGGATAGTTTCACACTGTCGGGCGTTTTCGGAACTGGTCGGTCTTGATTAAGGATGCGAAGGAAGCGGGACTTGATCCGGTGAGTCGCTTTGGTTCCTCTTGTACATGTATGAGCTTGCTGCTCCTTGGTGTACTTCCTTAGTTATACACGGCCTTCCTCAGGTAAATTTGATAAGCCTTGTTGATTGTTATCCCGAATTAGTAGCCTTCATAGGTGGTAAGTAGAGACTTCTCTTCCTTCTCGGGGATTCGTCGACTTGTGAGATTATAAAGAATCATCTCAACGTGGTCGTTTATTCTTTATCCAGGTATCTCGAGTCTTTGCTCGACTTTCTCGATTAAGCGATCAATGGATTTGATGATCCCTCTTTTTTTTTTTTTTTTTTTTTTTGTGTGTGCTCATAACCTCTTCTTCTCTCAGATTATCATGGAAGCGGTAGACGCTCATTCTCGTTGCTTCCCGAGGAAAGAAGTTTTGAAGTTGACAAGCCCGAAAACCATGCGCATGGAGAAGTGATGGCTAAGATCGATCTTCCTCTTCGTGAAGTCGGCTGTGCTATACGAGGGGGATGTCTATCTCCCACCTTCGTATTGTCGAGGACGTATCTGTGCACTTTCACCTGCAATTGACATGGAGGAGCGGCGGAGGCGCGAGGAAACGCCGCAGACACTAGTAAGCGCAAGGGCGAGAGAGATTTGGCGCGGTTGAAGAGGCGGAGAGTTGAGCATGAACGACCTTTGAATGAAGGCAAGTGTGATTACCCGGTTCGGGACGGCGTGATAATTCTTGATTCCGATCTGAGACGAGCCCGAGCATTCGAAGGCAATTTGCGTGGCCTGGTGTTGCTATGCCCTTTGATGCTCTGTCGAAGATGTTGGGATGGAGGCGCTGCTGCTGCCGCGGCGGGGATGCCCGATGCGAAGTTGAGGAAGATCCGGGAGGGAGGTGCATCGACAGTGACGGAGTCGACGGTGATGTGGGCGAGACCGACCCTCTTGATGATTGAAATTTCTTTTGTTTTGTTTTTCTTTCCAAGTATATTCTGCATGCTCGAACATCTTCCTTGTATTCAGTGGCGGCTGAGTTCAAGGTTTTTTTTTTTTTTTTTCTTTTGATTATTTGAATAAAGCTTTCCTTTACAATCCTTTGCCAAGACTGTAACCGAACCTTCTCAGGCGCAAGGGTGCGCCTTCATACATAATTCTTAGTGATAAAAGAAGTTATCTTTGTAATGGAATATCCACGGACTGTGATGCAATATCTTCCCGGCTTTGTCGGGCAGATGGCTCAAATCATTTTCCGCACACGTTCTATTCCCTTCATCCCGTGAGATGTTTGCTTAGGGTTTCTTTTCTTGCTCCAGTGGACTGATTTAAGATGACTCAGGGTTGGTGTTTTTTAGGAGTAAAGAGGTTCTCAGATGAAAATAATGCTTCAATTGAAAATTGAAAATTGAAACCCTAGCTATGAATGCAAGTATTGCAATCATTTTCTGGAGGGATTACAAATATGACATGAAATTATAAAAGGGAACATTTGGAAAAATATAGCACAGCGTTTTAAGGTGTGTAGGATGCTTGGAAAGTGGTAGCACAAGTATCTTAAGTTCGGTAAGGTTTGAGCCATCGTGAGTGAACTGTTACGCCCTCCAAGGTTATCGGCGTTGATGAGCTTGCAGAGCCACCTAGGATAACATCTCGCTACCAGTGTACGGTTCATCTTCTCTTTTGGTGGGTGAGTCGGTAGAGTGGTCATCTTCACCGTCATGTTTCCAACATTGAATGTAGTCGCCTTCGTCACTAGGTCTCCAATTCCGAATGGGTTTGAGCGTGCAGACACTTGGACCTTGGCCTTGTTGTCTTTGACCAAGACAGCTTCTATGCTCCTGATAAAACGTTTGAAAGGGGCGGCTTCCCATTCACATCTCCTAGCCGGGGGTTGGTTTGTCGGTTGGAGCCAGTCCCCAGGACTTGTCGAATGAGGGGGGTAGTTTGCAAGGAGGGTTGTGTGATGAGACTTACTTGAGAATAGGAACCTTTCAGTGTATGCCGATAGGCTCTCTCCAGGAAGTTGTGTCATATTGGAAAGTTGTTGGTGCGGCGGCGGACAGTCATCCATCAGTAGTCCAGCGGGCGTGTTGGAGACTCTTTCAGGTATTGAAACCCAGAGAGAGGACAGACTTCCAGATGGCTTTGTTGTCATGCGTCCAAGAGCGCCCTAGGATCATGTCGTAGTTGGGATGATCTTTGACTATGTAGAACTTTGCTTGCGTCGAGGCATCACCCAATTTGACTTCAAGATCAATGTATCCATATGCATCTCTAAGCTCTCCTGCTGAATCCCTGACCACAGTTGGATGACGGGTAGCTTCTTGCTTCAAGATCTTTGCCGCTCTCAAGGTCTTGATTGTAATGATGTTAAACTCGAAGCCGTATCGATCAACATGTTATCGAACTCAACGTTTCTCAAACGAGTGACGGTTAGAGTCCCCAGTTTCCATTGCTCATGTCTTTTAGGAAAGAGGCGGGGCTCCCGGACTGCCATCGGATGCAAACGTCTACCCGACACAACGTGGTTGAGGGCCGCAAATATGTCTTGACGCTGTCCCTTGAGAAATATAAGATTTCACACATGTGCTCCATCATAGATTGCACGGTCTTGCGAATGAGTCCCCGAGAAATCATGCGGTTCTGATAGGTAGAGGATCTCTATGAACACCTTCGTTTCCAAGCCGGAGTTCCCCTGTCTCTACCTTTTCCCGAATATTTGTTTCAACCTGTTGCAATCTTTGGTTGGATGATGGACGAACTTTTGTGGTAGCAACAGAGATCGGGATCCGCTATTTCTTCCTCGGTCGGAGGACGCCTGATAGGGGTAGTTTTACGGCATCATCTTGGATCCACGCTTCCAAGAGCTCTATCACTTCATTCATGGGAAAAGGAAAACCCGTGTCTTTGGCGTTTTGTGCAGGAGTTTTGTCTTTCCTTTTCGAGACGAAGTCTTGTGTGCCGAGGATGTTCGCTTGGTTTGTTGTTCCGTCATCGAAGCTTTCCTCTTTTCTCCTCCGCTTACCACACTCAAGGAAGAAAGTAGGTGTTGTATTGTTTGTTTGTGAGACGCCTTTGCTTCCTCGACTTTCACGTAAATCTTCACTTGAACAACTCTGGTTCTTTCTAGTAGTGCTGGTGCGATTGTTCTTGAACGCTTTGCGGCTTCGTGGAGTTCGAGAGAATGTTTGAAATCCTGATTCTCTAACAGAGCGCGATATATGGGTATCATCCCATTGATGCATGATTCCACCAATTGCCGTTCGGTGACATTCGGGTCGTGACAATCCAGTGCTTGGGTTCTGAATCTTTTGACGAAGTCGTTGGGATGCTCATTGTTCCGCTGGATAATTCTTCCTGTGTGAAACGTGATTTGTTCAGACACGAAGAAATACTTTCGTGAGAAAGCACGACCATCTCGCTCCAATTGGATATCTTTGTTAGGCGCAATGTTGTTGTACCAGTGTATGCCCTCCCCGTGAGTGATTTTGAGAATTCTTTTAGGCGTAAAACATGATTGTATTCATGCTCCCTAATGCTTCCAAGAATCGAGAAATGTGTTCACGAGCATTACCGACTGGCGTCGTAGAGGAGAATCGGGGAGAGGTGTAACCTCTTGGTAGAGGAATCCGTTGCACATCTTGAGGGTACGGCGGCTGATGTTGGTGTACGTCCGTTCGGTCCCCTTTTCCTCGATTTTGGAGAAGTCGCTCTAGATCTTCACGCGTAACGAAGTTGGAAGACTGGCCTCTCTCCCCTTGGCGCTCAGGAGCAACGCGAGTTTCTTCATTCATGTGAGTCTGAGTGGAAACACCTGCTCCGGGTGTATTGAATGCATCTCTCGCCAACTCCAAGGGTTGCCGTGAATCTTGCGGTAATCGTTCAGTCAAAGTTTTAAGGAAAGTGAGTACCTCTTTCTGAGTTGCGGCCATATCTGTTTGAGTTTTAGCAAGAATTTCCTGTTTCTCCATCAAGTCTGCGATGGTACTAGACGGCGGTCTTCCTCTTGTGTCTCCGGCTCCTCGTCCTGATGGAGGAGTGAAAGTTGTTGCTCTGGTAATCACTGGAGGCGTTACGCTCGAAGAGATGCCAGGATTTGCGGCGCTCCGGGCTCGGTGATGGGAGGAGTTATTCCTACTTGGGATATCTCTTTATTCTGTTGGTGCTTCGGTGGTAGAAGTGACGGCTCCACGGGATGTGTTGACCACGGTAGCTCCACCGGCGGTGTACTTCAACACCAGGATTGTTATCCACAACGGCTCCATCAGAATTGATTGCCGACCCAGACCTTAATTCCACCATAATGATTTTTGATTGAATTGATTCTAAGATCTACCCTTTTGAGATTGATGAAATTGAATTGAATTTCGAAGAAATTGACTTTACAACCGAGAGATTAATCTCCCACTGTGGTCGCCAATTGTTGATGGGTGAAAATTACTCCTGCTGAATTTGGTAATTTGGGGTGTGATGAGGAATGAATTTAACCTACAACAAATGCACCGCGCGGTGAGTGCTTGTAGATTCGAGAGATCAACTGTGCAAGTCCGGCCCTAAACCAAGAAATGGCCGTTCCGGACTTGTTTCGGTCACAAAGTGAAGGAGATGGGGTTGATCTTAGGGAGGGAAGCGAAGAAGGTGTTGAGATTGTGAAGGTGTTGGCTTGCTTATGACTTGTAACAGAAAATGGTTGAATGTGACGGTATCAACACTTGGTTTTTCTGTCTTGTCTCGGCTTGTGTTGTTCTCCGTTATTCCCCTGTTGTTGGAAATAGGGCGGAGACCCTATTTTATACAAGTCATTGAGCCTCATTCACGTTTCTCGTGGGAAGTGGAGGTAGTGGAATGATGGAGTAGTGGAGTTGTGTGTCGGTAACACACGACCAGTCTTGCCCACTTTTCCGGTTCATCTCTAACCGTCCATGACTTCCTAACACGTTCTTGTGATGGCGCGTTGCACGCTGCACGCTGTAAACCGCGAGACCAATACCCCGTAAGTATCCCCAGAGTTTGTGACATGATTGATAAACCGGAATGTGGATCGTGGATCCACGGAAGATAGCATGTAATGCTCGAATTGAATAACTGCGTTATTCGTAAAGTCGATACTTGTGGAGTATCGTGTGTATTTTATGCAGTATCGCATTACGGTGTGGTAAAGTGATGGGTAATGACTCCTCACTAACCAAATAACTCTGACCAGGGTTGTATAACCAAGCTGGTGAGGTCGGACGGATGAGATGATGTTTGAGACACTCATCTGCGGACCAGTTGATGAAATCGGGGTTTTTAAAGAGGTGCGCAAGCATCACTCTTGACTTGGTCGAAACCAAGCATGGGAAGGATTTTGTGGAGGACCGGCCATACATGCGTGTTGACGGCATGATGGTGTACACGTCCATGTCTCACCGTCTCATGGAGATGCAATCTAGGCCACTCAATTTGACCGTCAAAGAGGAGTGGTTGAGATCGGTTTGCGCAGAAATCCCTTGCCGCAAAGGTGTTGGAAACCGCATGACATCCCAAGTTTGGGCGTGCGTTCCAAGACGACCCATCTTGGTCGGTCTTGGTCGATCATACCAGCGTGTACGTGGTAGGCTAGTGTTCACACCTATACCTGATTATCCCATGAAAACGTGATCTAAGCCACTCAAATCATCCGGTGAAGTTGAGCGGTCGAGATCAGTTCAGGATTTGGGAGGTGTAACCGCACGAGTTTGGGCGTGCGTTTTGGGTTGGCCGGGAATGATGCGCCTTGGCCGACCGCAAGAGGAGGTGGATGGGCCCACGGTGGTCATGCTGGTATGACCGGCCTTGGTTAATCCAATGTGACCCTCCATTCGTATAGGGAGAAGATGGACGCGCGTGATGACTTGAAACCCTAATTTTGGCTTTCAAAGCCGCGCGACCATGCTCTTTTGGGCGGACGAATTTGTTGTAACCAACCATGGTTGGCTTTGACCGATTGGTCAAGTGTGTAGGCGGTCACATGGTGATCGTGTTGACATGCTCCGGGCCCTTTGAGTCTACATCTACACCTTCCATCTATGCCTGCGAAGATGGACGGTTGAGACCGCTTTGCGGCACATGTAATATGCCGCAAACCCTAATTTAGGGTTTTCCGTCCATAATGCTTGGTATGGACGGTTTCTTGGCAAGCGAAGGCCAACGGTCGACCATGCGGGGGTCGGCTGTATGTATTCCATACCTGCTTGGGGGTGATGGAATTGATCTGTGGTCATCCAATCATGCTTGTGGAGTTGGATGATCGCGATCGAATCATATCTGGCAAGCTAAGGCCGTGGGTATTCCATACCTGCTTGGGGGTGATGGAATTAACTGTGGTCATCCAATCATGCTTGTGGAGTTGGATGACTGCGATCAGATCATATCTCGGCAAGCTAAGGCCGTGGGTATTCCATACCTGTTGAGGTGATGGAATTGATCTGCGGTCATCCAATCATGCTTGTGGAGTTGGATGACTGCGATCGAGATCATATCCGGAGACCGATCTGATCAAGTTCGGATGCTCAATCGGGCTAGTATAACACACCGAGAGGGACTCAATCGGGCTAGTATAACACACCGAGAGGGCTCGGGCTAGTATAACACACCGAGAATCGGCCTGACGGGTATTTCGTACATGGTTTCATTATAGTGTTTGGAGGTTTGTGTTACTCGTAAGAGTAACACTCGGTCGTCATGCCACACCGATAATGAGTACAGAAATACAAGGCGGATATGAAATTCACAGGAAGGGATTGTTGCTACATGCTCCAACCTGGAGGAATTTCATGTATTCACAGAATGGGATTGTTGCTACATGCTCCATTCTTGGTGAATTAAGTGAGGAGTATCCGTCACTTATAAACGGCTTTATCTTTTGCAAGATGTCGGCGCATGATTTTTCGGTTACTTACAAATTTAACCTTAAACGAAAATCCACCATCAACAATTTCTTTT
>JAJJWW010018519.1:0-80361 GCA_023531295.1 Papaver armeniacum
AGAAATATCAATTTGCGTATGTTCAATGTACCAAAAGATGTATAAAACTTTAACACCTCGTTGGTTGGGAGAACTGGAAAGCTAAGAATTTAATTATGGGGTAACCTAATTCTTGGAATTGGATTCCAAAGAATTCGATTCAAATCCTAAGAATTCATGTTGAGTTGAGGTAATCCAATTACCTTTGTCTTTACTTTGCAATCCAATTCCATTGCAATGAAAATCTATTATTTTGGAGCGAACTGGATTCCTAGGAATTAAAATTTTTAATTACGAATTGGGTGCACCCGGTAGGAATTGCCGCCAATTGAATATGATCTATGCAGAACTGTTCCTAACGCTTATGACCTCCGGCTTCTCTTCTCTCCAAGCTATGCAGAACTGTTGCTAACTTATGTATTTATTGATGTAAACGATCTGACTTCGACTAGAACTTGGAAATATAAAGACTGAGAAGATTCTTTACTTTTTTAACTCATATTCCTTTTTTATTTTTATACTTCATAGAAATTCACGCTTTGTTTCCTTTCTAAGGAAATCAAACAATATACTACATGGGAAATGGGAATAGGATTTTTCTTAAATAGGGAAATCCTGAACCTATGTGGTCTAAGATTCCTCCTCGAACAATAAAATGGGATACCCTCACCACCAACCAAAATGGGATTCCTTACCACCAACCAATCATGCGCAATATGGTATTTTGATATGAAAAAAATACATAACGACCGCGTGAGGGCCAATTTGGGGATAGCCCTCTCTGTCTTCAGTCCTTTTAGGGTTAAATAAATTTTCTGGTGCCGCCTGTTGTATGAAACCTTATATCACACCAAGGAAAACGAGTTTAAACTTCAGGCAAGGTCCATGGTATATTATTGAAAGTAAGAACAGGATGAACTGCGGGTAACTGAAAAGCTATAAGCAACCAATAGGGGAACCTTCTTTCTGAAAATTTCATGTGTATAAGCTCCATTATGCTTCAGTTTGGAATAATTCAAATGTATCTCTAACGGCTGTTCCACCAGTTGGACGGCCTTCAAACCACTCTTTTATTCACTCCTTAATTACTTGGACAGGTTCCATCCAGTGTCTTAATTTAAACAACAGATAAGCTACAAAGTTGGGGGTATTTCGATCCTTTCTTGAAATATAACAACCTATCTTTGTTGAATCCCCACTGCATTTTGTAGACTGAATGTTAAAAACGATACCCGACTCTTTAGATCCTCTCTGCTTTGTGTAGTTCAAATGTTGAATAGGACAGCCATCTCTTCTCTGTCAGCAACCGCTGCAATGCTGGTTAATCTGGAACTCAGAAGAATTCAACACTGGGTTGTCTCTTCAAAAGTCCATTGAATTCTTGTTAAGGAAGATAGCTTTCAAATGGGATAGCAAGGTTGATCTTTTATATGGTGTTGAGACTGTTGGCTGTTACAGATCAAGCATGAAAAGTTTAAGCAGGTTTGTACCTCTACCTATTATCAACATCAAGATATAGTAAGGCCTGTAATAAGGTAATTGAGTTACAACTTCCTGTAGTTCCTTTACTCAAATTTTCACATATATCGTCTTTGACAATAAATGGGAAACCCTAACCCTGAAACATTTCTTCTAAAACAGAAAGCAAACCCTATAAGATCTCCCATGAAATTGAAAGGTTACTAGTTACTTAACATTTCCACCTAAACAACAAAACTAATTATAATTATTCAGAGCCCAATAATTCATTAACCAAAAGCTACAAGTTGAATCCTATCATGAGCGCCAATCTTTTGGCATTAAGTGTCTACTATTAACAAGTGTGCCACATGACATGTCAATGGTTACGTTTGAATGTGCTCCTTGGAATCGACATATGCTAGCTTGCTGTAACTGTGCATCATGCTCCTGGGATGAAGAATCCTTAAGTTGTCCACACCTTTAGTATTACAAATTTCCAATAGTGCCAGCTGCAACTTAGTTCAAATTATTGAACCTATAGAAAAGCATCAATTCCGCACTCAGATGCATTTTTTTTTTTTTTTGACTTTTCATATTGGGATACTAGGAGTACACCAAGCACAGCCTATTTGTCTACAACTACTATTAGGGGAAAGCAAAATTGATTAAAGCTTAGTGTATATGACATGCTACTAACAGATGATGGAAATTCAAAGAATCAAAATGAAGTCCACGCTACCTTTTTAACTTGTACAAAGAACATAGCAGCCATGAATTAGTGTATTGTGAGTAGTAATGTGTCTCCACTGCTTCGTACTAGTTGTTGGGCGATCAATGTCCCATAGTGCTTCTCCTCATGCTGCAAAAAAGATAAAATACACTTTCAGGCCTAGAGAAAGTCGGATGACCCTTGTGTGGTGTTGAAAATTAGTGAAACACTAGGCATTCAGTTACAAGTCAACCTACGTGACTATACACAGTGACGAAGCTATGTCCTCCCTGGAATTTGTGAAACTGAACTAATAGGCTAAGAAAATTTAGGTTTTTAACCAATTGTCCTCCCAAATTTTATAAAATTACACTAACAGTAACAGTCACATAATTGTCCTCCTAAATTTTGTAAAAAATACACTAATAGCTTACAGCATATGTCAAAAACACCGTTTATAACCAAAAGTTGTCAAAAAAAAACCTCCAAAAAAGTTCATGCAGCGGTGCGGCCTTCGACCGCCATTTTTTTTTCATAGGTTATATCTTATATACTTTACAAATTTATCCTCCCAACAAAAAACTCTTGGCTCCACCAGTGACCATACTAATCTCAAGGAAACACACAACACACCAATAGAATATCCAGATATAGGCTAAGCATATGAAAAATGTTAAGGCCCATAGGCATAACCTCTCCTTTAAAATACACTAGCAAGGGAAGGATTGTCCACAGCTTACGTCAAAAATGGAGTATGTTAATCAAGAAATCCCTATCACAGAGCAGTAGTTTCTTTTGGCTTCAAAAACTGTGCTTTGGAAAACCCACGTAAGAGCAAGCAGAACGGTGAGAATTCCTCCCCCACATCCTCAGATTGTAGAAAATGGGCAACCACTATGATGCAAAAGACATAGGAACGAGGTAGTGCTAGAGTCCGTATCCACCCCAAAAGTAACTAGAAGTAGCTAGATGGGTATTGAATACCTGGTTTTTTTGGAAATCAAAGTGTGTGTTGCATTGTGTAAGCACATCTAAGTCATGAATTCTAAACTAAAGTGCATCTATGAGATGTTTGTGATAGATATTCACAGAACCACGAACAAATTTCTATCAGATGTTACTCAAAGTACATAATAATTGAAAAACTAACATATTTTTAGGTTTTGTATGCACTAATTTCAATTTTACCTTTAAATAAACACTAGAGATGGAATAAGTTCAGCATAAAAGAGATTTCTGCTTTAGAAGGGAAAAAAAAAACTGAGATTTAACTAAATTAATTTTTACCAGGATATAATAATATTCAGAGAGACCTTGCAGAGATAGGTGCTGAGAAAGTAAACCAACTGGGGCTAGCTCAGTTGGCTAGGGTCGAACTCTCGAGTTGTTAGGTCAGAGGTTCGAATCCCGCCGCGGATCGTGTCAAAAAAAAAAAAAAAAAAAAAAAAAAAAAGGTAGGTGCTGAGAAAGTAAACGGAGAACCATATTACTAAAGGATTGGGTATCTGACTCAATGATACTTCAGCATCTTCCTCTCAAAATGATACTTCAGCAAACACTAAATATGACCTGATTGAATTGAAGAACAAATTTGTTAACAATTCGGGTCCTAATATATATGATTCCGATAGAGAATGCTCAGAAACCCTCAGAATTAGGGGGAAAAGTTACTTTAAAAAGAAAAGATCTTACTAAACAAAATAACTCCATAATCAGTTGAATAAAAGTACGAAGCCGAAGTATTTACCTGACAAGAAAATCAAACAGTTCGTTCTTTCCAGATTGATGTATTTTAGGAGAACGTTACATAGATTTTGTTTCTTTTTTTCAGATCTGAAACCCTCAGTCTGCCATGTTAACATGTTCGTTAGTACCTTATGGCGAAGATATCCTTGGGATAATGTTTTTGACAAATGACTTCAACAAACCTTTTTGTCCGTTCGATTCCATTACATCTTATGGCTCTGTATTTTTTATATCTTTTTTTCTTTGACAAAGGTATTCTTTAGCGAAAAAAAATTGGGGGCCACAAGAAATAATTTGGGGCCTCACAAATTTTATACCCACACCAAAATTATTGGGGGCTTCCAAAATGAGCTTGAAAGTACCATTTTACCCTTTCCCGAATAATAAAAACTTAAAACCTAATAACCCTTAATCTAAAATCTCCCAAATCAGAAAACCAAAACCCCCCTCCCTCACCCGACTCCCATCTCTCTAGCCATTAATGACACCCGAAGAAAAAAAAATTATTCAATTGATTTCATCGTCGTAATCTTCGATCCGAAAATAAAACCCCCTAATTTAATTCCTGTTTGCGTTTATTTTGATGGTTTACTTTCGAAATTAGGTTTTCCAACCGAAAAATTGCAGTTACAGTTATAGGGTCGTCATATCGATAGGTTTATACCCTAACGACTTTTGATCTGCATGTTTTTTTAATGAAAAATCGTTGATGTCTAAGGTGTAGGAGATAACGATCCTTTTACGGGTTTAAGATTTTTCCCGAGAATAAAGTCGTCAATATATTATAGAATCAATTGACGATCCTACTATAACGACCCCTTTTTATACACTAATGACTCTATAAGACCAAAACTACCTCTCGACCAAATAAATGGAAGGGTCGTCATCTTAATTCCATAGACGATGACGACTATTTGGTTGAGTCGTTTATGTATAAAAAAAAATGTTAACGACTCTCATTATTCGTCCACTAAATGACAAAAATGATAACGAGTCGTTCATGTATAAAGAAAAAATGTTAACGACTTATTCAAAACTAATGTTAACGACTATTATAAAAAATGTTAACGACTCTTATTCAAAACTAATGTTAACGACTCTTATAAAAAATGTTAAATGAATGACGATTTTTCATAACTGCACATTAGAGTCGTCCATTTATTCAAAACTAAATGACGATTTTTCATACTGCGGATTAGAGTCGTTTATTTTCGTGACAAATAACTAACGACTCTTAAGGGTCGTCGTTTAATAAACTCGACCTAACGACTCTAACACCGAGTCACGCATAGTGACCATGAATCGACAACTTGGAGCACCATTCATGCGATTTGAAGAGTATAGGACTACATGATTGTTTAGAGCTTTGGGTTCTTCATTTTGAGTATTGGTTCCATCATTTTGAGCAAAAGGATCTTCATTTGCAACCATTTTAACCAAAATTTTCCCCCTAAACTCACTTTCTTCCTCTCTATCCAACAACACAGAAACACAAATTTTCTATAATCTTAATTTTTACCCAAAAACTGATTTAATCTAACTTAACAAATTAACAACTAATCTAACCTAATCAACTCAATTAACACTAATTATTTTGGGGGTAGTTTAGGCATTTTGAAAAATTAGGATAAGGGGTAGCACTAAATGCTATTGGGAGACCAACTGGTGAGGCCCCCAATTACTTTTTGTGGCCCCCAATTAATTCTTGTTCTTTAGGCCTCTTCCTATGCACATGCCAAAAAACTGGTGTTTGGCATGCCAGGTGGCATGCCAAACCATTTGCGCCACTATGGGGAAACCGCTGAGCGATCGAATCCCTAGCGAGCGATATTGACAATATCGACAGCGATAAAGTGAATATCGCTGGCGATATTCACTCTAGCGGTAACGGCTATTTCTTCATCGCTATAAATAGGTAACTTTCAAACTCAACACTTACCCCAAATTTTTTACACAAAAATTTCTCTTCTTCTCAATCTATTATTCTCTTTTCTCAATCTAATTTATTTCTTCTATTTTATCCAAATGGCACAATTAACCCAACTTGATTCGGCAACACAACTTGATTTTTCTGGAGTAGTACTTGAAGGTGCCGTTGAGAAGATATGTGATAGATTTAAAGAAATAAGTAAGAAGCAAAGAAGTCTCCAAGTTTTGGATATCAACCAAGTCAAAACCGCAACTAAGAGAAGGCCAAGCAAGGTTAAAGGCATGGAAAATCAAGGCAAAACAAATTTGAAGCCAAAGAAGAAGATAAACAAAGGAGACTCCGTTCATGAGCGCATTGATTGGAAGTTTAGTGAAATGAAGAAGATGAAGAACATTGTTCCAAAAAAAAAAAATTAGAGTCTTTCCAATTATTGTCTAGTTTTATGTCTTGTAAAATGACTATTTTAATTATATTGAAGTTTTTAATTTTGTGAAGTTTAATGAATTTGAAAATTTGACGAATATTGTTGAAAATTAATATTAATTATATTCTTAAACATTAAAAGTATTACAAATATTTAAACTTAAACAAATATTAAAAATATTAATACTTTAAAAATTTTAAACAAATATTAAAACTTTAAAAGTGGACAATTGAGAAATTACAACACAAATATTGGACAATATTGGGGCAAAGATCTTAAAACCTCGAAACAACTTTCAAAATGGAATTTTTGCCCGTAGATGCGACGATATTCCACACGACGACTTTCCCGAAATTCCACCGTGGTTTCACCTTCTCAAGGTTGGACCTTCTCGATTTTGGATAATACGGTGGTTTGCCATGCACTCGGCCTGAGATTCATATTATCGGCCATGCTCTCTAAGGAATTGGAAGAGTGATGAAAAGAATTGGAGATTAAGAAATTCCGAGAGAGATTGAGAAACTCTTAAGAGATTAAGAAATTCAGTGTGAGTTTAAATGAGATTAAAATTAGGTATTTATAGAGGGGGAAATATTAGCCGTTGGATGAAGATCGATGAGCGATTTATCATAGTATCGAGCGATAGCTTGAGCATCGTTGTCGAGTGAATGACCATCGAACGATAGTTTGACCATCGGCGAGCGGAAGACTCTATCGCTCACTGAAACTCCGTCGTGTATGCCTATATGCCGGGAAAAACATATTGGCATATGAGTTTTGGATTTAGCATACCCATAGTTGGTGCATATATGCCAAATACCATGTTTTGGCATGCGCATAGGAAGAGGCCTTATATACCCCAAAAATACTAATGGTACCCCTAATAGTTAGTTAAGTTAGTTATAATTTAGTTTACATGAAAATTGTTGAATTATTAAAAAAAAAAATTATACCCATACCCCCTCTTAAAATTGGGCGTTCCATTAATTAGGGCACTAATCATGGTTGTTAAAAAAGATCGGACGACAAGTACAAAGATTTTTAATCGGACAAATTTTATTTTCGACTTCGAGGGTAAGACTTCAGTTGATTTTTTCCGATTGCATGTTGGATTACATTACCCATTGCTTTATACACTGTTTGATCAAGCCCAATTGGCTGATTGAAGTGCAGAATTAGTTGATTGAAGTGCAGAACACTAAAAATCTTGATATATAAAACAGTGAATATATGACAAACCCATTGAGAGCTCTTATGATAAAGGAATAGATTCAGAGATTGCAAATGCGAAAATCCCAATACATAAGACTATCAAACCGATCAAAGAAAATCGTCACTCATAAATCAAAGAAATAATAGGTAAATATCGCATCTTTTATCAATCCGATCATAAGGGTCAAAAGTCGTTTCTTCTTCTAATAAGAATTGTCAAAGAACACTCGGAGCATTAACCTTAAGCATCGGATATATTTAGGATTTGGATTAGAACATAATTTTAGAATAACTGATCCAAGCATATTAGGTCACCCTGTATTACTAGCTAGTAATGTGTTAATGACTGGATACTTAAAAAAGATGAAATAATAAGAAGAAATGGTATAATATTTCAAGGACCAAGAACTAATAAAAGATCATTAATGGAGATTAGAGAACAAAAGAGTATTGCGATGAGTTTGTATCGATCTTCCCTGATATACAGGGGATATACAAAGTTTAAAATTTTGATGGGGTAGGTAGATAAAATCAGTGGGTATAAAGATAAAGGGGTATCATTAGTAAACTTAGGGGTATATAAAAGATAAAGGGGTATCATTAGTATTGCGATGAGTTTGTATCCATCTTCCCTGATATACAGCGTGCTGTTTTTTTTTTTCTTTTTTGGAAGGGAAAAAGGGGCTTAAAGCAAGCCCCAGAACTTTATTAAACTACTTCATTGAAATTGAGGTTTGAAGAGATACAGCTAGATGGTTCATTAGCATTCCACCTAAACATTATATCATCATGCATTGCAAACTGACATAAAGCATGAGCTACATAGTTTGCTGATTTTGGCACATGTTGAAACTTAATATATCTACAAAAGAAGAAGAGTCATTACGGATCTTCAAAATGACAGATCTTATACTCCATGGTATGTCATGTGTTTCCCCAAGAATCTCCTTAGTGACCCCGCTAGCATCACCTTCTATAATTACTTTGGGAAAAGCTAACCTCTTTGCAAACGACACACCCAGATTGCAGGCAATGGCTTCTGCAAGTAAAGAGGAAGTAGCATCAAAAGTTACAGTTTCACAGCCTAAGAAGCAACCAGTATGATCTTATGCTACTGCTCCTGCTGCACCTTTATTAGGAACAAAGGCTGCATCGACATTAATCTTCACATAAGACTCTTCAGGAGGAACCCATTGTTGTGCTTGAGGAGAAACAATATCATTATTTTGACCACTATATGAGATAGACATGCATAGGTCTAAATCTATCGAAGCCTTTTTCAGAATTAGGTTTGAAGAAAAGTTCGCACCAGAAAAAACCATATCATTCCTCATCTTCCAGATATTCCATAGAACACAAACCCTATATGTAAACTCTGGTATTGATAAAGATTGTATCCACAGTTTAAGGATCTCAAAAGGATTTCCATTTACTTCACCAGAAATATTACTTAAAGAAGCCGAAGCAAATACCATTTTTTTTTATCTGACAATCAAAAAGAAGATGGAAGATTGTTTCTGCTTCTTGATTACAAAATGTGCAGGCAACATCACGATCATACTTCCTTTTTACAGATTATGTTTAACTGCAATCCCATTATTTAAAATTATCCATACAAAAATCAGGATTTTTGGTAATATTCCGGACAACGACCAGAATTTCTTCCATGGAAATTGAGAATATGAAGATGAAACTGGGATATTTTGAGAAAGAAGATGATAACATGAATTTGCTGAGAATTTACCTGATGGAGAGCAAGACCATGTGAGAATATCTTCATCTTGTGGACTTAGGACAATGGCAGTGATCTTTTGAACAATATCTGGAGGAAATATAGATTCTAACAAGGGGAGATTGTTATGGAGGAGATCAAGTAAGGGGATGAAGATATCTGTCTTTAGATGAAGGTAACTGACTGCAGTATATGAATATAATTGTTTTCTCGATGAAGGTAACTAACTTTTCCAAATAATGTTGCAGATAGGAGAGAGATGATCTCTATTACTTCTTATCAAATGTTCTTCACTCTCGGCGTGCTGTTTAAAAAAAAAAAAATTTTCTAAGAGACATGGCAACGTTAGAGCATGTGAACGTATTATTTTTTGAGTCTAATTTTGTGCATACATTGTTTTTTTAAAACTTATATTACTGGGCACCCGTTAATCTGCGGTTCAGTCTCTTTAGAGACTAACTCATGTTGAGTAGCTCTTCCAGTGACAAATTTCTTGGATTAACATCAACAGGATGAACTACAGAGATATTGTTGTTTAAAGTACATATATCATAGGCTTTGATAGTGTCAAAAGCAGTTGCAGGAATAAAAAAACTAGGAGATTGGTCATTCCAAAAAACTGGCCTTGACTGTGTGCACACATTGTTAAAGAGTGTCCATAAGACAAAACAATCTTATGAGTCTAAAAGTTGTGCATCCCTCTAAAACTGGCCTTGCTTATTGGCGGATTTTGTTTCGCAAAACCAGTTACACTTCATAGTAAAAACGTATTTTTTTTGTTTTTATAATAAAAACGTATTTTTTTGTTTTTAAACATAGGTTAGTACATTCTCTTTGTTTTCAATTCCCAATACAAATCAAGAACATGATTTGACTTTCATTGTTTTCTTTTCATCATTCTAAAAAAAAACAAATGATATAATCTTCATCGTTCTCTTTTCATCATTTTCGGAACATCGATAGATAGCCTTTTTTTTTTTTTTTTTTTTGCTGAATCACACATTTTTAGTTATTGAAGATAAAAAGTTTTACAAAAATTGATAACTTAAGAAAGCAGAAAAAAAGATAGGAAAGAAAAAAATTACATTTTTTTAAATTATCTAATGAAATTTGTAGTAAAGTCTGTTAGGCATTTCAAGTGTAGTTAGGAATTCTAGTGTTTTAGAGTGCATTACTGTTTCACCTAGACTTAGTCTACCTCCTCTTTTTAGCTAGTAAATCCGCAGAAAAATTTATTTTCCTATAGCAATGTTTGTGTTGAACACTATCCATTCTGGAGCAAGCCTTCAACCATCTTGTATGGATAAACCAGGGGACATTACCCCTCTGAGAGTCACTCACAACAAATTTTGAATCTGAATTCAAAATGATTTTAGGAAATCCCAGAGTGACATCCCACTTCATAGCCCAAACAACAACCATTACTTCTGCTATATAGTTTGTGCAAACACCTAGCCCTACTAAAACAGTACCAAGCACCTGACATAGGTGATCTCTGATAATGATACCAAATCCTGCATTGCTAGTATTCCCATTTGCTGCCCCATCACAACAAAATATTATCTTGGTTTCTGGAAAAGAGGTATTTTCACTTTTTCATTTTAGCCTAAAAATAGGCCAAATTGAAAATAATGAAAGTAACACTTTTCCAGAAACGGATGAAGTATAATATAACCATCTTTTGGAGCAATCCATCTGCATTCTACGATAGCACTAAAATTTGGGTTTTCTTGGACCAAACATGAGGAAATCTAGTACTTGTGAGTCATAATTTTGATTTCATCTATTGCTTTTCATTCTATAACTTCCATATTTACCTATTTGCATAATATTTCTTTTGAAGGAATTAGAATTAGGCTGTATGTTGTCAAAAACATTCTATTTTTCTGAAACCATAACTCTATCATGATTGCACAAGCTGCAGTTAGCCAAATTTCTTTGACAATTGGGCTTTTATGCTTTGCAAAGGCTAGAATGTCATTAAAAGACGCTGGGCATGGAAAAGAGAAAGTATATTACTAACCCATTGCCATATTTCCACACGGAATGCAAGACCACAAAATGTGATTCATGATGTCTTGAGCCTCTTTGCAAATGCAACATCTGGATATCATCTCAAAGCCTTTCTTCACCATTCCTACATCTTCCACATAAATTTCTTGTAAGAGCTTCCACACATTGCTTATAATCTTTGGGATGTAAGAAAGATATCCAAATTTTCCGAGGCCATTGAAGAATAATTTCTCTTGCTCTTATTTTATTAACTATTTTAGTTGTAGTAAAATTACATTTTAAATCACCACTCTAGATTACCTGACCTTCTCCTCCACTTATAGTTAGTAGATTATAAGGAAGAAAAGTTATTACCTCAGCTGGAATATGCCAATTTCCATCGCTTAACGCACTTTCATCGTGACACTTCAATTACTAAACCTGCTTAACTAGTGGGATTACAACCTAATTGAAGCATCAATCTAAATTATCAATTTTAAGAATCACACTTACATAAAGCAGATCAAAGTAAAACCCAAAAATCATATGATACATTTTAAATGAGAATCTCTCAGGTGATATGAATATGTTAATGTGTTGTTTTACATGCAAACATGAGATGCATATATATATAAAAGATATGTAACGTTGAATCTGTTAAAGCTTTAAACTATGGAAACGAATATCTTCAAGCGCGCCATCTCTTCTGGTAACTGAAAAACACTGAAGTGGGAACCACTGAGCACATCATCCCGAAAGGGGTGCCAAGTGGAAACATATAACTCTCATGTTATCACTAGTATGCTTCACAGAGTGCCCATAAAAACCATGATTCAAAATATCACCATCACAATCAAAAGTTAGTCAAACAAGTATAATATGCACACGAGTGATTTTCCCAAATAAAATAATATATATAATATCATATCATATCAAATGACTTAACGCTCTACTAATACTATTGTGGACAGATGACTTACCGTCCTACTATCTTAATAAACAATAATATTTAAACGGGTGACTTATTGCCCTACTAAATGAAAAGTTATAATAATATTCGCACAGATGACTTACCGCCCTACTAATATTATTGCCAACGGATGACTTACCGTGCTCCTTAACTTAGCTAAGAGACGTGGGAAAAATACAGACTCTCTTCGCGGGGAAATCACACAACGCATATCACAAACACACAAAATTAAATTTAATGCAAACATCGTATATATGCAATCACAATAGACACTCATACAAAATAGTAAAAGCACATCATGCACATAAATAAAAATTAATCTCATTGATTACAAGAAGGTTACAGAGTTCCCACCTGATTTGATGACAATCCACGCCTACCTCGAGATCTTCAATCCGCTGGTTCATCCTTTGAATCGATCGTTGTTAATATAGACTAACTGCAATAGCAGTTACAAGCTTTCCCCTAGAGATATTCAATTCACACATTCATGTAACCTTCATTTTTTTAACTCGGGGAAATCCACATAAAAAACATAGCAATATTGTCACTAACTCATTCTACAATTCTTATCTGCACCAAACTTCAGTTAGACTCAACGTCTACCATTTCAATAACAACTCCAAAATCCTGCACTCACCTAAAACAACACCACCTGCAACCTCATTTTTATTACTTGTACTGAACCATCACCTGCAATCTCATTACACAGACTTCCAACCCCTTCCATGCATTCCATAACAACAACAATAACACTACCACTACCTGATATTACATCCTCAACTCACTTCATACACAATCCTTCTTATTAGATGTTTACCTTCAACTTCAATTTGAGATCATACTCATCTCAAGCCATGTACTCATCAAACCATTAACCAAGACAATTCAACAATCAAACCAATTTCAGTTCATAAAGCTCCACCCCTGCATCATTCTAGTCCATCCCAACTTAACACATCTTCAATTCATATATGTTTCAAGTCTTAGCTTAATCAATAATCATAAATACTCGGCAACAGAAAAAGAACTCTATAAGTTAAATTTAAGAAGATCAATTACCTCTGAATGTATTCAATCGAGCATCTAAAACTAATTTCTTCTTTACCTGACTCAATTTAGTACATTCATCTGAAAAGACGAGGGTACCCAAATACACCAGAACCTTTAATTTATCCACCTATAAGTCCTCTTGAAAATGCGGGGGGTCTAACAACCACACCCAATAATTCGTTTGGAAATCTGAGAGGACTTACTCCAATACACTTTCTATAGAATCAACTAGACAATGACTCAATCTAGAATAATATGTATCAAAGAGTTTAATATCTCTAAGTCTTAATTCAATTCCCAATTAGCAAATAGAAATCTGCGAGCCCGATTGAATATAAGAGGAGTTACTTGAATGGTACCAAAGACCAATGTTCAAGTGTCAATCAATTTAAATTAACAACCAAAGGTTAACGTTGGATATTCTAATTGATTGATATTAACGCACAACCCGTGATATTTTAATTATATAACAAAATAGAATGCAGAAAAGAAATAACACAGACACCAGAATTTTGTTAACGAGGAAACCGAAAATGCAGAAAAAACCCGGGACCTAGTCCAAATTGAACACCACACTGTATTAAGCCACTACAGACTCTAGCCTACTACCAAGTAACTTTGACTGGACTGTAGTTGAACCCTAATCAATCTCACACTCGATTTAAGGTACAGCTTGCGCCCTTACATCTTTGATCCTAAAGCAGATACTACGCACTCGATTCCCCTTAGATGATCTCACCCACAACTAAGAGTTGCTACGACCCAAAGTCGAAGACTTGATAGACAAATTTGTCTCACACATTAATAGTCTATAGGATTGAATAAATCGTCTCCCGCGTAAATACCCAAGAGTTTTTTGTTCCGTCTTTGATAAATTAAGATTTAACAGAACCAATTGATAACCTTGGACTTATACTCCCGAAGAACAACCTAGAGTTATCAATCACCTCACAATAATCTTAATCGACTAGCGAAACAAGATATTGTGGAATCACAAACGATGAGACGAAGTTGTTTGTGATTACTTATCTATCTTGCCTATCGGAGATATAAATCTCGAGCCAATTATTTCAATTGTACTCAACACGATAAAAATAGCAAGATCAGATCACGCAACTACAAAGATAATAGCTGGGTCCTGGCTTCATAATCCCAATGAAGTATTCAAGTCGTTAACCCATGTGGTGTCGAGAAGAAACCTAATGTTAAAGGAGAATCGACTTCTAGTTATGCAACTAGTAACACACAGGAGGTGTGGGGATTAGGTTTCCAGTTGCTAGAGTTCTCCTTTATATAGTTTTCAAATCAGGGTTTGCAATTCAAGTTACCTTGGTAACAAAGCATTCAATATTCATTGTTAGATGAAAACCTGATTCAACCAAGCTAATATCTTTCAATCATTAGATCGAACTTAGCTTGTTACACACAAATGAAATGTACCCTCATTTAGGTTTATATAACCCTACCCAAATGTGTAGACCATTTTGGTTCACAAATAGTTAACCTAGGTTAGCCATATGATTAATCTCATATCAACCTTATTCATCTTAACCATAACTAGTTCAAATGACTCAAATGAAACTAGTTAAAGAGTTATTCAATTGTTATATTCTCATAGAATTATACAAGAACACAATTGAAGCAAATTTGGTTTGATTCACTCGAATCAATACATGAACATTATAGCCACGGTTTGCAAATATTGTCTTCCTTATTGATAAATGTTTAGGTTCATGTACAACCGATTTTAGAAAGTAACACACTTAAGTATGCGTACGGGTATGCGACTTCAAGAACTGTGATTTGAGTTTGTTTTAGTTTTCAAACTCAACAGAAATTCACGGACGTGAACTTTCCGTCAGTATGAGTACGGTTACGCGTACTTTAGGTAACCGGATGAGTTTGGTTTTTTATTTCAAACTCAGCAGAAATTCACGGACGTGAACTTCCGCCAGTATGCGAACGTTTACGCGTACTTACCCATTCTCCTACAACCTTTTTGTATACACACAAGTATGCGCACTTTAGGTTCCCGATTTTGGACTTACACACTGATTTGAGAACACACTATGCTTATATCCAAAGATGGTTACAAGATTCTAAACTCTTTACTTCAATCATTGAAACATTCTTCTATAATGACAATAGCCGTTTTCACACACTATTAGCATCATATCAATTTTCAAGATATTGAAATAATCATTATCGAACCAATTCAATCCTACATCAAATGATTGTATCACACAAACTATAGGAGATATTGGAAATAGACTTTCCAAGTGATAGATGAATTCAAGTCTCCACATACCTTTTGTCGAAGAAGTTCCACAAGCTCCCCTTAGTAGTTCTTCGTCTTCAAATGATGAAATCCGTGAAAACTAAGCTCAACTACACAATCTATGTCCTCGTCCGAGACATCTATAAATAGGCTAGAAATCAAGACTTATAGTTTTGATCACTAACATTGACAAACATGCTTGAGATAACAAAGCATGCGAGTTCGACCAAGCAATGCTCTAACAATCTCCCTCGTTTGTCATTTTAGTGACAAAACTATCAATACATATGCTTCTCATCCAAATGCTTGATCTCCTTGGCATCCTCAAGGCGACTCGAAATCTTTGTCACTTCCAAGTACTCCATGATCCTAAATATTGTAAGTTCAGCGTCATAGTTGTTGAAGATCCGTAGTGATAACAATGAGAAGAAAAAAATGCTCTCAATCATTGTTATACAATGTCATAGTATTATTACACAGCATCAAAGTTCAATTGTATCACAACTTTTACAACAATACTATGGTGATATGTATCACTCCCCCTTAGTCAATACTTCATCTCAATATGAAAACCACTCCCCCTTACATAATGATCCGTAAACCATATGTATTTGTAGTATCACAATACACATTAATTCTCCCCCTTTTTGTCAATATAAATTGGCAAAGGTACGAAAACTAGTGGGATCCTCATGAAATTTTCACAGAGATACTTCATGACCAAAAGAGAATACCATATATATCCTAGCCCAGGTACATGACAAATACCTACTCCTCCAAATCATCCTTGTCCTCAAGGATGAGAACCGAGTTGCAATACCCATAACCACAACAAGTACATGATATTTCCAGTAACGCGCATTAGAAAATAATGAAACAATGACCACTAGTTATCCTTGTAGGGCCCAGAATATTAGAAAGCCAAGCCCAGTAAACCACTTATCAATTTGGAAAATGTGCGCTCATAGCAGCACCCCTTGCCGTTGAATTCCAGAAATGAGCAATTATTCTCTTTCCTATAGTTCCTGCACTTTGTGGTTGTATATAAACTGAAATGTATTTCTTCGCAGAGTACTCCCATCACTAAAAGCTAAGGCCTGAAAAGGTTCCGTGTTGATAGTACAAAGACTGCAGTCTCCTTTGTTGGCTTTTGTAGCACCAACACATCGTGTTGAATGTAGTACCAGGAGCCTTTTAGTTGTCTGGAGCCGACTCTCTCCCAGGTAGAAATGAACTGCCATACAAATAACAATAGTTGATGTACAAAAATGATCTGGATATGTGGCATTTATCACCGAGGAGTTTGGCATTACATATGCTGGTATTACTGTGTGATCTTTCGCGTTATCCATCCTTGGGTGCATTTCTGATATGGTACACCATGTACTTTCCCTTGAAGGTTATGCCTGAGCTCGTAGATTCATTCCCCTTTTGATTCTCCCAATGTTTAAGAGCCCATTTAGATCTCCGGTCCATTAGTTGGTTGTAATAAAAAGTAACATTCTGAGTATAGAAAAACAAATGCCAACCGCTCCAGGTGGAATATGAAACTGCAGTAGCTCTGTCTATTTTTCTTCCCAACATTGTCATGTTATATGATGAAGCAACACTCGGAGCTTGAATTATGTAAAACCAAAATTTAGAGTTGCGGTATTCAAGTAACCCCATGCGAATGGAAATGTAACTACTGTCTTTTCCAGGACTCCTCAAACTTTTCGAGAATAGATTTCCCTTCAGAAGAGTTGCTGCAATTAGATTGTGGACCTCAGCTTTGCTAGTCAGATGGATTCTATAATTCCAGTTAATGACACACCTCGCCACTAAAATCCATGTTGTAGTATCACATGAAAGCATTGCACACGCCACTGCGATGAAATTGTCAACATCCCGACTAACATATCTCACACTCCACAACCCTGTGGAACCAATCTAAACTTCCACCTCAAGTAGCCTACCCACAACAGTATTTTAAGAATTTCGAATACCTCAAATATGATCTTTCCAATTGTAATACCCACTGGCATCATACAACTGCTGTAAATATTATGTGCAGGTAATAAGTAACCAAATCTCGAGAATTGTGAAAAAAATTCTCACATTTGTGGGAACTGCAAAAACGAGCATTGGCAGATAACGAAACTCCTGGAAAAATTTTGGCACCATAAATATATGCCCATGTTCAACATCACTAACCTTTGCGAGCATTCCCTTGATTTCCATTCTTCTTTCATAATACTCTATTCCTCTATAACCCCTGTTGAACCAAACAATTCTCCTAACATTAGTGCCACAAATGATAAGGCTTGGTGACCCAAGTATTAGCATGAAAACCCATTTTAAACCACTACCATTTGTCTTTACAAGAACCTTTTTGATTCCCACTACCCTTTCAAGGGATTTCTGACCATGTAAACTCCATTCATTACCAGACTTGTTGTTCCTTGTCAACTGGAGTATCAATTTATCCCTAGAGCACACTCTAGCTGCGTCATTTTACCAACCAATATACTAGCATTCCCGCTATCACCATTTATACCATACAAAAACACATACAAATACAAATACTCAAATAACACTTCAAAACAGTACCCGATTTCCAGATCTAGCTCATATACAAAATTTCCACTTCTTAGTACATCAATTTCTTTACCCCGATCAAACAACCTTCGACCACAACTGTATTTGGTGATACCACCTCTTAGTGACAATCTCATTAACAGTTTCTTACATAACAAATGTCACCATCTTTAAAAATTAAAAGGCATTCCAATTCACCAACAAAATTTGTAATCCATACCCAAGATATTGAATCAGCTTATAAACAGAATTTGTATAATTTTTACGCAATAACATCGACCTGTTAATAACTATCACAGCAGAAGTAAGTATACAACAGAAAAACTAATGCTCACATAATAAGAACACCTCTTGAACATTTCAATTTCTTTTCCCGGATCAAATACCAGTTGAGTATAGCTATCATTAAGTGAAGTAGCACATGTAGAAGTATTTAGAGTTATGTAATTGAAGAGATATACCTTGGTAATTCCGATAATGTGCAGAAAAAATTGAGTCGAATTCGATTTAGTAATAGGCTCCAGAATTTTAAAACAGAATTTCAGATCCCCTGTGTTGAAATTCCTCACTTCATAATCAACAACTCTTTTACTTTGGTCATTATAAAATCTCTAAGGCTTATCTAACCGAATGGTGTGTATGTTCCCACTTAGCCCAAACAGAATATGATGAATAAGAGTCTTCTTCATAACTATCTTGTTGTTAGTAACAATTAAGAACCCTTGGTCTTTAAACTGCTCATAACACATCTCCAGAGGTGATAATGGAACCGAACTATCAAAATTCATCACATATTCAACTTTCTAAAACTAAAGGCAAATATCACTAATCAATTCTGGCCAAATAGAGAAGGGTTTACCCTCTTGATAATCTAAAAAACATGTTTCCATCTTCTCTTGTAAATCGTATTGAACATGAACCAGATTGGCCACCTGAGAATCATTTATCTCATATTTTCGAATTTCAGCTGCAGGACTAGCTTCAACAACATCGAAGAATTAGATTGTGGGTTTAGGACGAAAATTACCTTCATCTGTTGATGTATAAGTAGAAAAATTTTGAGAGAAATCATCTACTAAACTAAAATCCAGTGGAATTAATTTCAAATCACTATCGATTTTTCCTCGAGCACCTTCGACTCCGATTCATCAAATATGTTAGAATAATCTATTGTTGGAGAAGAACCTAAAACTTCATCTGATACTGTTGGATTTGAAGATCGTTGAGTGAAATTACGAGCTGAACTTGAATCAAATATCACTTCTTCTATGACAATCTCATCTTCCATCTCCGTAGGTTCCATATCCTCAACCTCTTGTAGTGATTCCAACTTCTTCTCGGCGATGGAAATGAGAGTTTCAATTTGTAGAAGATTAAAATCATGATCTGGTGAATTCCTATCCCAGATTAGACGTATAGACTTCATTCCCAAATCAAATAATTCACTGTATAATGCTTGTCTGGCTTCATATTTATCTTGTTCTAATATATCAACCCTAGTGGTTAATTCTTCAATTTCTGCTTCTACTTGTGAAGCTTTAGTTGTTGCAGCGGCCATCGTAGCGGTCGGAGAATCGACCGCTCTGATACCAGTTGTAGTGGACTCACTACAAATTGGATCATCAGTGATAGTTGGGATCTCTAAGGATAGAGAGAAATTGGGGTAGATAGAGGGAATTAGAGGTTTAGAGTAAGAAATGGACGAATTAGGGTAAGAAATAAAAGACATTGTTAGACAAAGAAGTTGCAGAAGCAATTAGAGAAGAAGATAAGTTTACATTATTCATTAGCTACCTCATATTACAGCTCTTCTGGCTAATATAGCCGAATGACTACACTAAACATATAAGTACCTAAACTACCCTCCAGATAATAACAAACTACCATATATATATCCTAGCCCAGGTACATGACAATTGGTGAAGGATTTTAATGTCATTGATATATTTGAGATCATGACCCTTTGATTGATACATGAGCATGGTGCTTGCGGTGCCATTTTGTTTCTCGTTATCGTAGAAACATCACTTCAAACCCCGGTCACGGACCATAACCGAGGTGGCTCTCAAGAGGGATGATGTAATGACCATGGTCGCATGTCCCGGTAGTAGTTCCTTTTACGATGAATGATTAGTATGGAGATCCAGGCGCCACGATTCTTGGACTGTGAAATTGATCGCCATGATCACTGGACCGTCAGTCCCCAGTATTTCGTTAAATCTCTCCTTTTCGTTTTCCCTTCTTCTGTCAATTCCTAGTGATAGGTGTCTAAAACACCTAATTTTATATCTAGTATTTATGCTTTCTTTGATATTGTCGTGTAAATTATGTATCTTATGTTTGCTTTTGAGTCGATTAGGTATCTTGGAGTCATTCGGAGCGAAAGAAGGAAAAACCATCCAGTAGGAGCGTAAAGGGCGAAAAAGACCATTTCACAGGAGAGTTATATTTGGAGCCGGTTAAGATGCAGCAATGGAGGTGAAGAATTAGGTTGTTGGTGGAACCGACAAGCCATTTATGCACTGGTTAGCCCATAACCAAAATAATGGGTGTCTTATAGTAATTCTGGTTATTACCAAAACCCTTAAATTGAGAAAAATGCTTTCTCAATCATTTGTGTACCAAATTCAAAGAAGTTTGAAGCTCAGTTAGGGTTTGTAGGATGATGCTTCTGTGGGTTCTTGTTTACTTCGATCTTAGATAGCTTTGATGAGGAATTGAGAAGGAATAGCAGATGGTTAAACTCGGTTCGAGTTTGGTTCGATTTTGGTTAAAGAACGAGAAGAATTCAGGCATAGTTGAGAGTCTGTTGTGAAATTGGAATTGGGTCGATGTTGATGTAGCACATGATCTTCGGTACTTTGCTAATTCGAGACGAATTCTTTTCAAGATGGCGGGCCTGATGTAGGACATCCGTTAGATTTAGGATTAATATTTTTATTATTAATTATTATTATTTTACGTAATTCTTATTTCTAGAATTTAGTTATTTTAAGAAGTTATTTAATTTTTTAGAATTACTTTGATTGCAAGTTAGGGTTCTTAGAACTAGAGTTAAAAAGTCTTCCCTATAAATAGAAGACAAGTCCTTTGTAATATACATTATTATTATCAATCAATATTGAGTTTACTCAATAATTCTTCTACTTTACTACCAAAATTCCTTTATTCACGCTTCCGTTCTGCATTAAGTGGCATCACGAGCTTCGGCTTCGATCCTCTTATTCTTTTCATCTAAACTTCCTTTACCCTTTCGTCACCTTTACTTATCGAGATCTCCGCATCTCTTCTTCTAAACCCTATCTTTTTATTTTCGTTTATCAAAAAAAAAAAAAAAAAAAAAAAAAATTGTCGCTACAAAATCCTTCCCATCTTTCCATCGTTACCATCTTAATTTAAATCTCCGCTCACCATTAATTAAATCCATATCCTTACCGTTTGAAATCTTCAATTCATCCCGTTCCACCACTTTCTCTAGCTATCCAAAGGCCCACACCATCTAATCTTTTGCATTGTTCGCATGTTCCCCCAAACAAAGCACTTCTTTTCTGTCTTACCGATCTTTCCCACCACCACCTTATACCGTCCGCTCCATCTTAGATTTCACCAACAATACCTAGCTTAGGCCCAACTTTTGTTCTCGGCTATACAGTTTTCTTTCTATCTATCCAGCTCCAAAACAGCCAGTATCAAGTCACTTACCATCATGATGGATATGGAGAAAAGAAATCGTGCTAGTTTTGATGATACTCTACGTGCTATTGCAGAATCTCAACGACAAATTGCAGAATCTCAAGCGGCGACTCAACGTAATCTTGAGATAATATCAACAAATTTAGGTGTTCCTGTTTTAAACCAGAATGGTGCTCGAAGACCTATTTACAATGATGCTTGTCAACTTCATAACGTTGAATCGGAATCACAAAAGAAAAGTCTTCAACTTCTCGCAGAAGCGAAGCTTATTTTGGATCAAATAGATTGGTCGCGACTCGACGATTTTCATAAGATTACTCCTCCAACGATACAGGTCCCGACACCAACAGTTTCTTCGCCAATTATAGAACCACCATTCATACATATTTCCAGTGATGTTTGTGTTCTTAACGGTGAAGTGGATGAAAATTGTTACGTCTCTTATGAACAAAAACAAGTTGAAGAAGTTTTGCCAATATCAACACCGAAACACCATCTTCTTGTAAGTCGCCTAATGCCATTCTTCTTGAAAATCAAAAGCTATGCGAAAATATTTTCGTTAGTCAAAAGTATTGCCAGATAATTACTACTCCAAGTGTTGCCAACGTCGACATCAACTTTTGTGTTCAACAATCAATTTTATGGTATTCTACTCTACGATCATCAACTTACTCAAAGTATATTATTTGTTGGGCGGGTCGTTTACAATACTTGGTGAACTCGAAGACGACTTCTTTTCATGATGGCGGGCCTGATGTAGCACATGTTCTTCGGTACTTTGCTAATTCGAGACGAATTCTTTTCAAGATGGCGGGCCTGATGTAGGACATCCGTTAGATTTAGGATTAATATTTTTATTATTAATTATTATTATTTTACGTAATTCTTATTTCTAGAATTTAGTTATTTTAAGAAGTTATTTAATTTTTTAGAATTACTTTGATTGCAAGTTAGGGTTCTTAGAACTAGAGTTAAAAAGTCTTCCTTATAAATAGAAGACAAGTCCTTTGTAATATACATTATTATTATCAATCAATATTGAGTTTACTCAATAATTCTTCTACTTTACTACCAAAATTCCTTTATTCACGCTTCCGTTCTGCATTAGATGTTTACCATGGGAATTTGTTGTTGCTAAAGAGGAAATTGAACCAGGAGAGATGGGTTATGAATGAATTGAAGATTTGGCTTAAGAAATTGAAGTTAGGTCATGAAATTAGATTGCAGTGGATGTTTGAGCTCATGCCATGGAATTTCAAAGAAGTACTGTGGAATGAAGGTTATGGTGATCGCTCCGCCGCCATGATGGAGATGATCGAGATGTTTCCAGTGAAGGTAGTGGTGATGATTAATAAGTGTTTTGTTGCCATGGAGAAGAAAGAGTTGGAGCAGTTCAGGAAATGGTGGAGTCTGTGGTTTGATTTGGTTACTCCATTGACGGGAGAGATGGAGTTGAGCTGTAGTTTGTTGACAGTGATGACGATGAGCTTGCTCGTGATCAATGGAAGGATGTTGCTCGAGTTGGGTTTTGCTGTGTTTAACTCGAGCTTGGCAGTGTGACGAATATCGGTCGGAGGAGCTGCAGAGTATGGGTGTTTGTCTTAGGTTTTGAGCTTCTGGTGCTGCTGAACTTAGTGAATTGTCACTGGTGTTGAATCTGAGATGAAGGCATTGGTGTTGTGTGTAGTGAAGCATGACCTGAGGCTGAGAAGTTAAAGTTGGTGAAGGGTATGACTGAGATGGTGAATAGAATGGACTGCGGATAAATTCAGGTGACAGTGATTTGTGCAAATGGTGGATGAGTGATGCTGTGTATCTGCGGATGGACGGCAGCTGAGAATGGATGATGTCTTATGTGGTTATGCAAGAGCCGTTGGCTGCAATGGAGTAGCTGGTGGTTCTGATGAGATGGGAATAATGGTTAAGTTGCAGCTGAAGTTCTGATGCCGAGGATGAGGAGAAATGAGTTTTTTTTTTGTTGCAAATGGAAGATGCAGTCGTGAATGGAGGTGATGGTGAACAAGAAGGGTAGTAGGATGGTTCTGTTGGTATAAGGAAAGGAATGGAGAGTCGTCACTTCTCATGGGTTTGTTGTAGTTGAATCAAGAAGGAAATCGACTGGATTTTGTGTTCACCGAGACATCCGTCTTCAGAATCGATGATGTGTCTTTGGGTTATGATGTTGTTGCCGCTTACATTGAGTTGAGAGCAGTCAAGTTGGTGGCAGCTGTGTTAGATGTGGATTATGGAAATGTGGAGTTATGGTCGAGCTTGTGATGTCAGTTTTGATTGATGGAGTCCGGGTGGCACATTGTGGATTTGGAGGCTTCAATGAGAGAGTTGGTGTTTGTGTTGAATCGAAATGGGTGAGAACAAGTTTTGAGAAGGAGATTTGGAGTTGCGGCTAGAGGGATTTAGATGAATGTTAGGTGAAAGTGCTTGTGTGAGCTAATGGTATTGTGTTTGTCGATTTAGAGAGATAGATGAGCTGAACCGCAATGTGCTGTGATGTGTGTCAAGCGATGGAATGGGCATTGCAAAGGAGGCCATGAAAGGGTCAAGAAGGAGTCGGGGTTTTGTATGAGAGTGTGGTGGTCTCGATAAATTGCAAGTGATGGTGCTTGTGGATGGGGTTGAGCTGGGTATTGCAGTTATTAGAATGAAATTGGGGTGGTGCATTGGAGCCGAAGTGCAAGATGTATGGCCATCATGGCTGGTGATGCACAATGATTATGCAAAGACAAGTTCGTGCCTCGTGCAATGGCCTAGAAGGCTAGAACAAAGTCACCAGCTTAGCTCTCATGCACAACCGACTGGTCCGACTCATGATCCCCGACTCACCCGATAACCCGGTTTGACCTGCCCGACCGAGTTGACTCCGGCCGATTTGACCCGCTGACCCAAGGGACCGGGCAGACTTTGCCGGCCACCCGAGAAGTTTTCCACGACTTTTCCGGCCAATTTCTGACCATAATCCCAGTTCTCCGGCGACGACTTTTGGACATAATTTTACATGGGTTTTTTCTCACACATGGGCTTGTTGGACCACTTGGAGATAGGTTTTTGAGAAGACCTAATATTGGAAAGAGTATCCCTATGGAATGGGAGAAGCATATAAATAAAAAACTCTTTCTCTAAACTTAATATCTCCATTAGGGAGGCTTCTACTTGTTTTCTAGGGTTTCACATGATAGTTTTCTTCTTTGCTTTCTATGATGATTTCCAAAAATACAAGTAACTAAGTTTTTATTATTGGTGAAGATGTAGTTGGATTTTGCAACCAAGTTATGATTTTTATGAATTAGTTTTCTCCTCAATATTATCGTTTGATTTCTATGGGTTATAATAATTGCATGATTGATGTATTGCAATATGATTGAATGTTTGTTTAGTTAAGTCTAGAATTGATTGAACTCACATCCATATCTATAGCTATTTTAGGGTTTTCATCGAGCGATAACCTTGAATACGAGTAGCATGATATGATTATGGTTTGTAGTGATACATCCTTGTAGTCATATGTAGAAATTGACCTTTGTTCGAATTGTTTGCGCAATGTATTACAATTGCATTGATTAGCCTATTTCTGAAACTTAATGCTCCTAGGAATTGAACTTAATTAGTGCAAGGCGTTAGGTTATTCTTTAGGTAGAATTCACATACGCGGCTCTAATGTGTGTGTTGATAACTTAGGAAATTTATGGAGTATTCTTGCAATAAGATATTCTAGGGCTTTTGATGATAGCGAGATTAAATAGGAATTCTATTCATACATTCAAAAACTTGTTTTCAATTGAAGATGAAATCCATGACCAATACTTTCTCATCCTTGATTTGCGTGTTTACCTTTATTGTTTGCTTTTATTTAGTTTATTATATTAAAATCACAAGACCTCCGGTGTTATTCATAGGGAACCGAAACAATTTGACAACCAAGACCTCTCTGTGGGAACGATCCTTTCTTGCCCTTGCTTCATTATATATTTTGAGTAGTAAGAAAGTGTAATTTATTTTTGACGCCTACGACAGCGATCACCTAGATTGGGGATCCGGGTAGAAAAATTGATGTAAAGACCTAGGTGGTCGAAGTTGGAGGTACCTTGATGAAGGACTTAACGAAAAAGACCTGGCGGACATCGATCGACTGTAGAGGTTATGAATCCCGTCCACGAATTTCTGCTTGCATGTTGTATGCTCTGGAAGCTGTAGGAACCTCATACGTCGACGGAATTTGGTTCTTGACCCAAAATTTTGAAGCTAAGAGACTGAGTTATCATATGAGAAAAGAATCACCAAATTTGGAGTTGTTTAGGTCATCCAAAGAAGCGTGCACATTTGTAATTTGTAATCCCGTGCAAGTTTTCAGATTCCGTGAACTTGAGTGTGGAGGCCATATCTTTTAGATCGTATGTCCGTTTGATGCGCCCTTTTGATATGTTGTAGAAGAGACATAGATGAACATCTCTCGTTGAGGAAGTATTGTCCCATTCCTCACTCATTGGTAGGTTTTTGTAAACCCATGGGCTGTTGTATCTTATTTGTAAAGGTGATGAGAACATCTTGTAGAAGACTTGGGATTGTGCCCGCCCATTGTGCAAGCTTCAGAAAGATCTTTATGTGAACATATTCATGTCTACACACCTTGATATGAATCATTGTGCAAGCTTCAAGAATGATTACGCTCTAGATATCCTTGTCGATGCTGAGATCATGGATGGTGTTCCTCTAGAGATTATTGTTGATGCTGTGATACAGGTGTATCTGTACTCCTTTAGGGAACTTAGTTAACCTCAAGCTAAGTTGAGGGAAGAAACCTATTCTAGGCATGAATCCTTGTTTAGGCAGAATTCCTAGTTAGGGAAGAGTTTTGTTTTAGGCAATACTCTTAGTTTAGGAAATAGATTCCTAATAGAAGTCCTTGGTCGGCTGAGTACGATGAAGGCTTGTCGAAGCGTCATATTTCTTTTATATAGTCAGGGAAAACAATTATTACATCCTGAAGACGTTATTGCTCTATACTAGCAGGCAAGCTGTCTAGGAGCCGTCTAATCTTACAATTCTATATAAAAGTGATCACTGAAATTGCTCAGTATTCATGAGATATTTCGTTGCCTCAGTTGAGAGACTACACATCCATATATGCTCTGAGAGACAGTATTCTCAGTCAGAGGTTCTTGCGGCATGAACTATCATGCTTCAGTGAGAGACATGAGCCTCAATACTCATCTGATTGCTGGATCAGGAGTATGTACAATTATGGTTTTACGATTTTAGCCTTTGTCAAAAATCCACCATCTACACCTTCATCCCATGAAGTTTCCTCAGTTTCAGCAAAACCCTGATTTCGTCATATTTTCTTAAAATGTTGCTCAAACGCACGTCAGAAAATATCAAAATTCTCAGGACCGAGACACGGACATTTTGGCGATGTGATCATGTTACCTTGACCGACCAAGGTTGGCTCTTTGTATCGCAAGGAGCCGGTCCCGCGTATTCTCACAATTTGACCTAATTTGCGCAATTGCACGTATTAAGTCCAAAACTCTTCCAAATAATTAATTTTGGAACTTCATAAGACGATCGTCATTCGATCCCGTGAGCACCAGGGACGGTTTGATGACCCCTTGGTCGGTCTCGCACCTCTTCATAATTAATTAGGTTTTATCACCTAAGGCTCAAACGAGCATTATTTTAATAAATGATTAAACCAGCATTTCATCATCCTTTCACCAACTCTTCAAGAGACCTTGGTATTTGCTCACTAGAGCATATGGGCGCTACATGGTCGACCCATGATCCCATGTATCCGGTCCCTCCTTCACTCCATGGTTAATTTTCAATAAACCATCAATTGGTCATCAATTGATCGAATTAGGGTTTCTGAGTCCAAGGTTCATAATTCCAGATTCAAACACTAATAATTTTACAACGATCTCATGATCGGCATTTTATTAATTATGCTCGGTTCAATTACCAGTATTTTAAATTAGTATTTTTATTTTGGTCACGCTACCAATAATTCATCAAATGAGCAACTCGCTCAGATGAGAAATATTTGCTCAAACCAAGGAATATTGGTTTAATTATCAATATTCAACAATTCATCGAATGAGCAATATTTGCTTACATTAATTATCGATGTTTATTCATACATTACACCTCTGTCTCAACAAAAATTTTCAATTCATGAGTCTCAGAACATTTTCAAATTGTGTTCGACTCAACGATACAACGACTCATCGTCCCATAAAGTCATGAAGTCAAAGAATCGACTAACTAATCACGAGACATCAATCGTGTCACATGGAAGATATTAACTAGGGTTTTGTTCTGGTGTTCTACGGCACGTGTGTTCATACACACAATGAGAATGTGAGCAAGTCATGCAATCAGTTGAAGGAGTTAACAAATTAGTGGATGGAAAATCGACCAAGTCCCCGCACGTTGAGCAATCGGTTTTAACACGATTTCCATTTCTCCACTCTTTGATTCCATCAATCGTCACACTTCATGGGATCATGGTGTTTACAATTCTAGCAATATAAATAAGTCTCTGAATCATGATTGAAAACAAGACAGTCTCACGTCAAACAGACAAAAAGGGATTAACAAAATTACTCTCAACAGAGCAAATTCAATCATCCAGAACTTATCTTATTTTTAGAATACACAACACACCTACAATCTTCGATCACCATTGATCTCACACATTTCTCAAACTTCCTCATACAGATCGACCCATCCTCTCTTATGACCGAATTTACTGGAACGGCCATTGTCTTGGTTTAGGCCGAGTACCTGCAGATTGATCTCTAGAATTCAAAGCACTCCCCTTCTTGTAGTGCATCTGTGTGAGGTTTGACAGTCATCTCTGGCTCAAGGAGCCTCCTCCGTACGATCTTCTCCTCAATTCCGTAAAAACCAGCAACTCGTTTATCCCCATCTACAGATTAGCGACCACAGTGGGAGATCATTCTCCCGGTTGCAATCTCACTTCTCACAAACATGGTCGTTCTTAGGTCGGGTTCGGTTACCAACCCGATTCAACACCCGACTCTAATATTGCAAGCTCTAGTGGTACCGCCAACACCACTCCTCCGGCGCAACCTGCCACCACCACTCCTCCGGCGCAACCTGCCACTACCACTCCTCCGGTGCATCCTGCCACTACTACCCCTCCGAGCACTGGTACTCTAGTAATCACCCCCGCAAATGACGGCACCGGAGCCATCAATAATCCACTCTTCGGCCGATCTCCCGAAGAAGTCGAGAAAATCCACCTACCATTGGTGATCTCATGAAGGTGCAAGAAACCCTTCCCAATAATCAAACTGACATGGATGCTACTCAGAAGGAGCTAGTCAACTATCTCAAGAAACTTACAGACAAGATGTCAGAGAAAACTCAGGATAAAGGAAAGGTTAAGGAAACGTCTTCAGACGCTGATCCCGAAGTCACTCTGATCCATGTAGTAGAGGATGAGGAAGTTCCTAAGACTGCAGACAACCCACCAGCGAAAGAGCCACCTAGTTTCATCACTCGTGAAGACCTGGAACGTCTTTTCGAGGATCGTGGAAAAGACAAAACACCTTTTGTCCACCGTCACCAACCTTTATACCCTGCTGCTACGCAAAGGATTCCTCTGCCAAAAGGTTACACCTCTTCAACCTTCACACTTTATGATGGAACCGGCAATGCTCGAGAGCATGTTTCTCGATTTCTGGAAGCACTGGGTGAACATGAGCACAACCATATTGTCCGTCCGAAGGAATTTTCAAAGTCTCTCGAAAGGCGTGGCATATACCCGGTATAATAACATCGCACTGTGAAGCATTAAAAGTTGGGGAGAAATGGTTAATGCTTTCTACATAAAGTATTTCTTCGTTTCAGAATAAATCACCCTCTCTGACCTCGGAAGGATGTTTCAAAGGAGCAACGAACATCGTAACGATTATGTGAAAAGGTTCAGAGTTCAAGCTTTGGACTGCCATGATCCAAATGTCACAGAGCAACAACTCGTGGAATTGTGCATCAATGGAATGATTCCAGTCTACAGAGCCTTATTGGAGAATCTCGTGTTTTTGGATTTTCTAACTTCATGAAGCATCCAAGAGATCAAGAACTACCGCACCTTCTTTATTGGAGAGATCTAAGACTACAAAGGCTAAAGATCCACGAGAAACTCAAGGAAATAGACGTTTAATCAATAAATAATACAACCTCCAACCTTCCACAAATTTTGTTGCAGAAGGGAGCAAACGAAAGCCGAGCCAGCCGCAAACATACTTCCTCAACTCCTTCAAAGGCACAAAAGAAGGATAATACACAAGTTCCCGCTCAACACGTGGCCGATCCTGTAAGCACCCGATTTACCCCGATCCATTGAAGAAGCATGAACTTCAAGATGCCCCGGATTCAAGACGGTGCAATCAAATCGCTATATGTCAAGAAAGAACCAAATCAAGAAGCCATGGAAAATCCTTGTTAACATCGCTGCCATAGGTTCGTCAACCATTCCACAAGTAATTGCGTAACTTTGAAGCGCATATTCAAAGAAAAGATCGAATCAGGAGAACTCAACTTGGGGACTGAAGGAGTACACAAAGATCCTCTCCCAGTCAGAACCTTCACCTTTTCTGAACCTCCTGTCAAGGAAGCAGTTCAATACTTAATTGAGCATGTCTGCGAATTGCTATACTTATCAAAGGCTCAAAGAGGAGATATGTTTACCATGATTGAACCACATCATAACAGGGAAACGTTTGTTGATTCAAGAGCCGCCTTCAAAGAATGTACAAATAAATGCACGACTGGGGACTTCTCACCAAAGTCCATCTCAAGGGAAACGAGCATTGATTGACGTTGAAACTGCTGTCAATTTTATCCCTCTGAAAACTCTCAGAGCCACTGGTGCCACACGACAAGAATCCATCCATGCTCCAGTAACAATCACAGATCAGGAAGGAACACCCAGAGACGCTTATGGCCACATTACTCTCAAGGTGAACATACACTCAGCCTAGACAGAAACAAAATTTTACATAATCCGAGAAGATACAGGATATGATATGATTCTTAGACGCACGTGGATTCATGCTGGAAAGTTAACACCAACACCTTCAATTGCACACGAAGAAACCTCTGATTCAGAGGAAGGAAAAGAGGATGTTTGACCGTTCGAGTATCTGGAGGAGGTTAAAGCCTTGACAGAGCTGACACAAAAACCTGAGGAAAACGCAAACACTTTCGTCAAAAGATTTCGTGCTCAGGCAAGTTTTATTCCTTCTCATGTGTCCATATCATCAGTTTTCAAATATGTTTATTTGGTCCGAGGGCTTCATTCCACCAACAACCTAGCTATCGCAAAATGTTATGAGTGGATAATCTCACCTCAGCAAAATATTTCACCCAGTGTCTGGACGCAGAACCTCCCCGAATCGAGCACCTCACTAATACAGTCATTGCTGAAATAATGGCTGAGCTCGACAAACAATATCCCAAATATTCTTCTTTGCGCGAATGTCCACATGTGCCGCAAGGTTGGAAGACTTCAACAACATGGAATTCCAGAATTCCAAATCAGTAGAAAATATTTAGGGCACGGATGATCAAGACTAACAAATTCCAGGAAGGAGATTTAGTTCTCAAAGCAACTAAGCGTAACTTTCATTCTGCAAAGAACTCCAACTGGGAAGGACCTTTTATGATTTCTAAGTCTGTTGCTGGTGGATACTACAAGTTGATCAACATGGACAATAAGGAGACCGTGGCCATGATACATGGGAATTGGCTCAAGGCCTTTGATGTTTAAGGCTTTGGATATTCGAGGCATAGGATGCTCAAGGCACGAACACCTCAAACATTTGGCTTTTAGAATTTTCTTTCGTTGTATTTCAGTTCCTCCAAAATGTTTGCAATACTTGCATTCAGTAATTTAAATTCATCAATTTATCAAAATTCAGTTTACTTAAAGAAAAGCCTCAATCATCTACTTATCCAAAACTAATCAAAACCAGAAATCAAACCTCACATCTCTCGAAGTTCTAAGTTCAAGAGATTATGAAAAGAAATCAAGAAAATCAAAGAAAGAAAGACTTTTGCTCCTCTGCATCTTTCAAGACTTATAAGGACGCCTTCTCCATTTTCAGCTCTTCAGTCAGCCTAGCAATCTTGTCTTCCTTCTCCATCACAGCATCATTTGGAAAGGGTATGTTCTTCTCACATGAGTCCTTAATAACATTTATCTTCTTACGAAGCCACTTCACGTTGAAGACAAGTCTCTCAGAAATTCTCCAAGTTGAACTCCCAATCAAAGAGTATATCTGGAGTCACAAGATTCCCCGGGCCTAGCACATATATCACTTACAACACGCAAGATAACACCTACTTGCATTGTTAAGGAATAAGAATGCTTTGGGTCTCTAGTAACAATGATGTGACCGAATTTCTTCCATATCTTCTTGTACAAGTCGGCATATCCAATGGGAACGATGAATCCACCAACTAATTCGTGATATGGGAGTGATGCATAAAACGGAGGATCAAAAACAATACACGCACTTGGGTATTCATGCACTATTATACGATTCTCAATCACTGGAGGCACTTCTACAATCATAGCAACAGTCCCTTCAGTTTCTTCAAGGCGTGGTTCAGCTTCTTCCGCCACTGAAACAACAACAATTAAAGTTCGGTCTATTCGAAAACACCAATAACGACTCCCTCATGACTTTGAAGTTCAGAGATGGTTGTTTCTTCATCAATAACCTCAGTGTTGCTCAAGCCATCATTATTAGCTCCTTCATTCTCATCTTCCGTATTTAACACCTAATACGAAAATTACATGAGATTAGAGTCCTTCAAATATGAAACCATAGGAAATCATAAACTCCAGCATACAAGTGGTCTAACATCATCAAGGTTCTTCATTTCACATGTGTTTGTACCCCTAATATTCTACACAAATAAATGGGCTAACTTAGGCCTCTAAAACTACTGCTAGGGGCAAAGGAGGGTTCATTGGGCCTAAGGTGCTCCCCTTGTTTGCCCAAAAATGTCTAACTAGGCCTAACAAACGCCCCATGTACAAGCCCTAGGCTAAAAAGTTTCACAACACAAGCGCCCCACGTCACCATTGACACGTCATCGAGGTGCCACGTCACCAACATGACACGTCGAAGAAAACAAAGCCACGTCAAGACGGGGCGATGACGTGGCGTGTGCCACGCCAGCAGTAACGGTTCCAGATATCGCCATCGATTGGGAATTAAGCGACGTGGCATCAACAATAAGAGATTCAAAGTGCCACGCCGCGGATGAATGCCACGTCGATAGATGATGACGTGGCGATTGGCGCGTCAACGGGAGAGGTGACGTGGCGTGTGCCACGTCAAAGATCGCACGCCACGTCACTTACAGCTAGTGGCCGCCCAAACAAAGGAGAGCGGCAATCGGCGCGATTAATCGGCAGTTTGATTTTTTGTATTTTTAGTTATGTTTCAGTGGAACCCGTTGCAGCATAATTTCGTAGCCCTCGGATGATTCCTCCCCATTCTGCTTGCCTAACGGATTCCTGCGCCCCACTGTAAACTTTGCTTCTACAACATTCCAAAGAACCATGCAAGGGTCGCTTACACCAGAGCCATGAAGCCATCAAAGCCGGCCGTTTATCACATGCGCATGCAGACAGCCAATGCCAATTATTACCGGAGGCATGCAGGGGCCAGTTATGGCAATCAATATTTGCCATAAAATCAAAGAAAATAAACGGAAATTCGCTCATATAAATAAAGGGTTGATAAACCCAAAAAGGTAAGCAATCTTCCATACCAAAATCTCATGTGAAAAATCCATTACTGACTTTAGCATCAGAGGGTTTTTTGCAGGTACCCCCTTTCTCCATAATTCAATTGAAGATCCACCACGAATCAATTATCAAAAAATCATCATTCATATTCGTGTTTGGGGTATGAGGAATTTTACCTTACAAATGGGTGGCGCCGACCAAGGGTTTCGAGAAAAGATTATCGAGTTTTACCAAATCGAGTTATGACAATAGTTAGACAGACCGCACGAAGGTCCGATTCTAACAAGATTCCCAACCGCGCAGAGACGCGAAATTGAGAGGAACGAAATTGAGGTTCAATCCGCACTGTTATACCCACCGGAAACAGACGGGTGGTCAAGATCATACTCACAACAAGATCACTGGATCGTGGACGAGACCGAGATCGTTTTTCGACAGAGCTCAGATCTCGAATCGGAGAAAGGAAAAACAACGTCTGATCGATAACGAAGTTATTGACGTTGATGGGGAAAACCCAGATGTTCGTGGAAACAAAGGGTATGCGTTCGACAACCCATCTAGGAGGAATCGCAATCGACAGGATCTGCGAGATGGCCTCACCGCGACTCCCAGTACAGAGGAAGAACAACTACTGAATCGGTTAGACGAGTTAGAGAAGGAGAATGCTCTACCGAGATTAGAACGTGAAAACCAACCTCCGCCTAGGTCTGGTGTTTTGAATAATCGAGGGTCCGATCCGTATGGCAATGCCTTCGAAGTCGGATTGAACCACAAGTCGCAGATTCTAACAGGATGTGATCAATCTTAATCGACTGACAGAATCTATTGGTCACTTTGGAGAATTATCAAACGACCAGGCGAGTTGTGGGACTGGACACCAACTCAACCGACCGGCACTTAACTACATCTCATTCAAAACGCCTCAGAATGACGAGAATGAAGCTCGAGACCAACACGACGAGGGTGAATTTTCGACGATTATTATGCTCGTTCGGAGCAAGCAGGCATGGCGGAGAGACTACTTTGCAATCGAAGAAAGAAAATGAGATCGGATAATCGTATTCCGTGAGGACCGGGATTATGAGCAGGAAGGCGATTCCTCGGATGGCGACCTAGATGCGATAATTTAAGCTCGTCTTGCCAAGATGATCGAAAGTAATGATGAAAAAACAATCCCGAGAAGAAAAGATGGAAAGGCTACATCGAGCAAACAGGAGCTCCTTTCGCGAGTAATATCGAGAATTCAGCCGCCAATGAATTTTTTAGTTCCAAAATTATCGAATTCGATGAGAAAAACTGATGATCCAGATCAGCACGTTTTACACTATGAGACTGCCATGTCCTTGTGGCAGTACAGCGACGAGTTGATGTGTAAAATGTTTCCGCAATCCCTGACAGGAGGAGCTATAACGTGGTTCAACCAGCTTCCAGCACAGTCGATCGGGACTTACCATAAGCTGATCGATGATTTTTGTTGTAACTATAAGTACAACAAACGCGTGACCGAAAGGATGCCATTCACTGTTCCTTTTAGGAATTCGGAAGGAAGAAAGCATCGATAGTTCACTAGGCGTTTCAAGCAAGAGTTAGCGGACGTGGGATAGAGCCAATGACCAAGTTTTCATAATGCATACAAACAAGCTTACCAACATGATCGAGAGAGGTGTGTACGGTTCTTTGGTCAAGAGACCACCAAAGACTTTGGAAGAACTATATGATCGAGTAGAAGAGTACGCCCCGAGTGGAGGACAATTCTAAAGCTCGAGAAGAAGTTCACAAATCATCCAATCATCCAAACGATGGTAAGAGAGAAAAATCCAAGAACCGTTCGAACGGACAGCATAATGTTCGCGGGGATGTTGGACAGAAAAATCAAGGTGAACGCATGGAAACCGGGTATCGAAATTTCACGATATGAAGTCGACCCGCCGAGCATAAGTATCACAGAGTCTGCGAAAAAATACACAAAGATTTGAGCCCCACACGTCCTTTGGCAGCGTAAAACACGAGATAAACGTGATAGGAGCAAATACTGCAAGTTCCATAAAGACCATGGTCACAAAACTGAGAACTGCCGCTCTTTACAGATCGAGATTCAGCGAATGATCGACGCTGGGAAGCTGCAACAGTACGTGAAAAAGGACTTTGGAAAAGGTCCCGGACAGTTTGGCACAACCAACGTGATTAACGCACATGTGATTAACGTTAGCCACGCCATGATCCATTCAATGACCAGGCGGGCATCAGAAGACGAAACCAGGAGGAAGCTCAGGCAGTTGAAAGAATGGTACTTGACAAATCACATCGATTTTGTCAGCGGTAATGGAGCAGAAACTCGGGAACTTGGATGCACAAAGATCGAGTTCTATGATGCAGACATGATAGGTTTATATGCTCCCCAAAATGATGCTATCGTTATAACTGCTTGGATTGGCATGTTTCGTGTACACCGGATTCTAGTTGATATAAAAAGTTCAGATGAGCGGTCGCTTTCAGGAGCTTACTCCTCTATGAATCTTCCACACGACTTGATCGAGGAGGATGAAAATCCATTATTTATTGGGAGAAGTTACAAAGGTGATTGGAAAAAGTGAAGATACCTATAACAGTGGATGACAAGTCCGTCTTGGGCACCTTCTTGTTGCTGGATTGCCGAGCACCCTACAATGCGATCGTAGGACGAGATTGGCTGCATGAGATCGGTGTAGTCACATCATCTAATCATCAATGCCTGAAGTTTATTACCCAGAAGGAGTTGTGAAAGTTAGAGGCGACCGATGGCCGCCCATAAGTGTCATGAGAGTGCAATGGATGAGTACAAGAAGTCAAGTCGGTGGCAATCGGATCATGCGAGTCGAGCGTAAATAGCAATTATGTAATCCTCTCCCTCCGTAATCATATAGGGGAGAGGACGCAACAACCCCCAACAAGCCGAGAAACCGATCGAGGTCCGTATTGGAGATGAGGAGCACAAAACAACGTTCGTAGGGGAAGATCTTCCCGAACATGAACGTGATGGTTTGATTACATTGCTAAGGGCAAACGCCGACGTTTGCATGGAGTTTTGCCGAGATGCCAGGATAGATCCGAATGTAGCTCGCCACAGGGCTAAATATCGATGAGAATTTCCATCCCGTTCGACGTAAAAAATCGAAATATGGCGCAAAGCAAAAAGATGGAGTTATCAAGAGGTCGAAAAGTTGTTGGAAGCAGGATTTATTCGACCAAAGACAATATCCAAACGGTTTGTCAAATGTCGCACTGCTCAAGAAGAATGGTAAAATTCGTGTTTGTATCGATTTTACTGATTTGAATAAAGCTTGTCCGAGTGATCCGTACCCGCTGCCACGGATAAGAGATTTGGTGGATGCAACCACAGGGTATGGGAGACTGTCATTCATGGACGGTTTTTCGGGGTATAACCAAATACCTTTGTTCGAGGACGACCAAGAGCATACTGCTGTTCAGAATCGGCGAGGAGTCTATCAAGTTATACCGTAATGCCATTCGGGCTAAAGAACGCGGGGCAACCTACCAAAGACTTGGTAGACCATATGTTCAAGATCTCGATTGGGAAGTCGATGGAAGTATACATCGATGATATGGTAGTGAAATCTCAAAGAAAAGAATCGCATTTTCTTGATCTCGCAAAAGACGTTTGATATCTTAAGGCAATATCGTATGAAGCTCAATCCAAAGAAATGTTCATTTGGGCTATCATCGTGAAAGTTCCTTGGATACTTGATGACACACATGAGGAATCGAGGCGAATCCGGAACAAATCGTAGCCATCAGAGAAATGCCATCCCCAAAACGAAGAAGGAGGTCCAGGAAACTAGCAGACGATTAGCGACTTTAAACCGCTTCATTTCACGCTCGTCGGATCGATTCAAGCCATTTTTTGACGTTTTGAAGAAAGCAGTGGATTTTGGTTGGACGGCTGAGTGTGAAAGAGATTTTGATGAGATCAAGCAGTATTTGTCAACCCCACCAGTTTTGGTCACCCAAAACTGGACAACCTATTGGAGTTTATCCGGCCGCAACGGAGAAATTTGTGAGTGCAAAGTGTTGTTTGTTACGGATCCACATGCGAAACCTGTTTACTTCGTCAGTAAATCCTTGACGGGGGCGGAAACACGGTACAAGAAAATTGAGAAGATAGCACTTGCACTGTGTTCCATGCATCTGCCGCCTCAAGCTTTATTTCCAAGGAAGGCAGATCGTAGTATACTCTGGAATACCCGAAGAGAATCGGGAGCGCGCTGATGATTCCAGTCGACTAGCCATATGGTCAAATTTTCTAGGGGCGTATGAGATCAAGTACGAAACCAGAACTGCAGAGAAAGGACATGCACTGGCTGCACTGCTAGCAGACTTTCCTGTGGACGATATAGAAATGGTTGCTGACGAAGAAGAGGAGCTGTTAAAACCCATAGAGCCAGTCATCGATCGCATCAGGCGAGTCTGCAATGGAGATCGATACAGGAACCATTATGGACAGTATTTCGATGGGTCATCAAACGTTGGTGGTGCCGGAGTTGGATGCGTCATCCTTACTCCCAAGGTTCGAGGGTCGAGAAAGCAACCAGTCGGGTTTTCAAGCATCAAACAATGAAGCTGAATATGAAGTCGCAATAATCGGTTTAAAAGTTGTCAAACAATTCGATGCGAAGAACGTGAAGTCGGTCACCGATTCCATGCTAGTGGTAAACCGGTTCTGGGACCTACAAAGCCAAGGAAGAGAGAATGACCTCGTATTTGGATCATATGAGAAAGTCGGGCAAATGAGTTCGACCAATTTTCTATTGGGCGGAGACCGCGATTGGAAAATGTGCATGCGAGATGCTTTGGCATATCTTTCTTCCGCAAGAGAAACCGATTCCACCCGTTTCGTTGTAGAGATTTCCAAGAGTTACCTAGCATCTCCGATGCCCAATTTGTTCGGCTCTCGAACACGCTAGTGGGGTCGAGAGGGCAGCTACATCAGCACAGGGGGATATCGAGAACATCGACAAAGAATATGATATTGATGGTCCGGTGACGGATAAATCAGCGGTCATGTTGAAAACATTACAGATCAAGGCCAACCATACATACAAAGTACCTAACAACCGGCGAACTCCCGAAAATGAGAAATCGGGCTGCAAAGGTGAAAAAGAACTCATGGAGATACTCAATGATCGAAGGGCTGTTATACCGTAAACCCGTAGCTTTGGAGCCATTTTTGCGATGCGTATCACCTGAGGAAGGACAAATAATATCGGGCAGAGGCTCATGAGGGAATTTGTGGCAGCCATTCGGAGGCGCTAGTCTCGCGCATGTGATACTTACCGAGGGGTATTTCGGCCGTACATACGTAAAGACGCTAAAGAATACGCGCGAGAATGTGTGCCATGCCAAGAACACGCTCCAATTCGAAAAGGCCCGCCAACGAATTACATCCGGCTTTTAGTCCCTGGCCGTTCTCTATGTGGGGATTGGACATTGCCGGCCGCTCCCAAAGCTCCCGGGAGGCGCGATTCGTACTAGCCGCTACCGATTATTTCACCAAGTGGGTCGAAGCGGTGGCACCGGTACACGTCACCGGACATGATGTAAAAAGGTTCATATGGGAGAATATCGTCTGCAGTGTTCCTGTCCCGACGCAATAGTATCGCATAAATGGGAAGCAGTTCGATTCAGAGTAATCAAAGACTTTTGCAAGGGCCTAAATATTCGCCACAATTTCGTCTCCTTACTATGCTCAAAGCAATGGGCAGGCGAAGCAACCAACCGAGTTATTATGGACAACCTCAAGAAACGATCGGAGAAGGTTTAAGGAAAATGGACTGAAGAATTCCCTGGAGTCTTATGGTCTTATCGAACAACCCCCAAAAGATCCACCGGATTTTCTCCATTCACATTGGCATATGGGACAGAGGCAGTCATACCCACCGAGGTACAACTCAAGACTACCAAAACTCGTGCTGTCAAGTCTGGAAAAAACGACAGCATACTGGCTTTGGATAAAGAGTTGCTGGAAGAACAAAGAGAAACAGCCTTGCAGCAGCTGTCCGATACCAAAGAGGCAATCAAGGCTGGGATATGATCGCAAGGTCGAGAACGGTCGTTCAAACCGGGGGAATATGTCTTGAAGAAAACCCAGAGCAGCCCACAATGGAACCGAACTCGGAAGCTCGGAGCAAACGGGAAGGCCCATACATAGTGGATAAACCAGCATCTCGTGGATCCTACTACTTGAGGAATCTCGACGGAACTGAGGATTCGAAGCCATGGAAGCCGTGGAATTCTTTCCACTTGAAAAGTTTTTTCATTAGAAATAGATTCAAATCCCGTTTGTGCCGCACTCTTTTTCCTTTCACGATGGTTTTGTCCCACTCAGGTTTTCCACTCAAAGGTTTTAACGAGGCAGCTGTGGTCGAAGCAGTAGGTATTTATCTTGTTATTTCAATTTAGAAATTTTAATTCAACATTATTTTGGTATTCCAGACTTTATCAATATTGTTCGTGTTAATTATAAGCTGCTGTGGATGATCGAATCCACGGTCGACCCTAAATGACAAAACAAAGACAGTTCCGAGTCTATTGTCGCCAACGCCTCTCGACACTCGTGGATAGGGTGAATGCACGGTTCGAGCATCTCTACCCTATCTCAAATTTACCCCATCATGTGGGCAAAGAACAAATGTGGCAAACATTTTCATCCGCCTGCACGTGAACATGTACACATCCCAAACTCGCGCGCATCTTGAATATCGCATTGGCCCTCGCGCGAATTCAAGATAGCGGTAAAAACTCAACTTTTCACTCCATGCGCGAGCAAAATGCGGCAGGGAGGTGCACCCCTGCGCAAGCATTGAGCAACATGACACAAAACATACTGGGGGCGAGTTATATGTCACCTCAACCATTTGGGGGCGAGATGTGTAACACTCCAGCGCAATCAACACATCCTTGGGGACTAGTTGCGTAACACCCCGAACAACACGCTCGGGGCGAGTTATGTAGCACTCTGAAAAATGCAAAATCAGAGGGGAACCCGAACTTCTTAACCCATAACAAGTTATGGATTAAGAGGGGGCGATGTTTGTACCCCTAATATTCTACACAAATAAATGGGCTAACTTAGGCCTCCAAAACTACTGCTAGGGGCAAAGGAGGGTTCATTGGGCCTAAGGTGCTCCCCTTGTTTGCCCAAAAATGGCTAACTAGGGCCTAACAAACGCCTCATGTACAAGCCCATAGGCTAAAAAGTTTCACAACACAAGCGTCCCACGTCACCATTGACACGCCATCGAGGTGCCACGTCACCAACATGACACGTCAGCAAAACAGTGCCATCGTCAGATTAATTGCCGACATGGCATCACGATCGCAGCATACAAAGTGCCACACCCAGCAGGCGTATGCCACGTCAAAGATAGATGATGACGTGGCAGTTGGCGCGTCAACGGAAGAGGTGACGTGGCAGGTGCCACGTCAGCACTGCACGCCACGTCACTTACAGCAGCCGGCGGCCCCAAGCCGGCGGCCCAAACAGGAGAGCGGCAATCGGCGCGATTAATCGGCAGTTTGATTTTTTGTATTTTTAGTTATGTTTCAGCATGAACCCGCTGCAAAGATAATTTCGAGCCCTCTGATGATTCCTCCCATTCTCGCTTGCCTAACGGATTCCTCGCGCCCACCGTAAACTTTGCTTCTACAACATTCCAAAGAACCATGCAAGGGTCGGTTACACTAGAGCCATGAAGCCATCAAAGCCGCCGGTTATCACATGCGCATGCAGACCAAGAATGCCGGTTATTGCATCGAGGCATGCAGGGGCCAGTTATGGCAATCAATATTTGCCATAAAATCAAAGAAAATAAACGGAAATTCGCTCATATAAATAAAGGGTTGATAAACCCAAAAATGTAAGCAATCTTCCATACCAAAATCTCCGTGAAAATCCATTACCGACTTTAGCATCGAGGGTTTTTGCGCAGTCCCCCTTTTCTCCATAATTCAATTGAAGATCCAGTCCACGAATCAATTATCAGCAAAATCATCATTCATATTCTGTGTTTGGGGTAGGAGGAATTTTACCTTACAAACAACATGCTAGACATCAGAAAATAACGTGGAAATCATAAAAACACGTTTTACAATGAGTTCGTCTGAAAAGATTTTATACTTCCCTGTACAAAACAGCTAACTGGGATCAATTGGTAAAGAATCTAAGGATGAGTTATATACCATTCTCTTCGTATGGATTTCATATACAACATATCAAAATTTCATGGCAATTGAACGAACTAGAAAAAGGATGTGGTCAAAACATCGGACTACATGACAGCTGAAAATTTTCTGAAAGTCTCCTGGATGTTTACTGTTTGTCTATTTCAACCTATAAACGCACTCAAAACTTAAAAATCTTCTTTGAAAAAGCTTGGAAATTCCCTGGGCTTAAATATATATATGTGGATCACGAAAATCTGACATCGTATGAAGATTCTACAGCGTTTTTGCTAAAGGGCTGAATTCTGAAATTTCTGGTGACGTATTTCGACAAAACTTTTCGTATATTCACATGAATTCTCATTCATTATTCATAAACCAAGAAATTTATGCTTATTCGATAAAATTCAAGAGAAATACTTACTTGGGTAGTCTCCGAAGTGCTCAAGGACCCTGGATTGCCCGTATCAACGTCAAGAGCGCCATTGTGGGAATTTTCTTTATCACCATTTTCAGAGGATGAGCGAACATCACCAGCGCTCTACATCTCCATGGAGACATCCTCCTGGATATATTCTTAACAATTAGCATTTTATCTATAAAGCATCACGGTTGGTTACTCAAAGAAATACTTACGGACTCTTCTTCGTCACTCAAGTCGAAATCGTTTGCCTGCCAGAGAGAATCAAGACCGTCAATACTTGATGGACTAAAATTCTGCAAATGTAATAACAAATATTGGTTTTCTAATTCCGGTAATACAGATAAGAAGGATTCATAGCAAAAGAAGTACCGACAACTCACCAAACAAACAACTGGGGAGTTTTTGGTATTAGGTAACAACTTATAATTTTTGCTTTTTCCTTCTCCGCCATGGATAATCGCTTCAGTCTCTGAGAAATCTACATGGATTTGGGATCTCACATTACGACTGTCCTGTAGAATTTGATGCAATGATAAAATATACAATTATCATAATTTCATGAAGATTATACAAAAGTACATACCTGAGAACATCCCGGGGATAATTTTCGCTTATCACCAGAGAGATGCTTCAATCTTGGTCGAGTAGAAATCATCTCGGCGAAGGAAGGTCTTTCACCGAGGTCGACCAATCATCACGAAGTCATGTAACCGCTCAAGTTCCGATCCAGTAAGTCTACATAACCTGGAGTTACGTATGCAATTCTCTCGGAGCAAGGGAACCAGTATTCAATTCCTTCCACATGTGTATGGTTTAAAGGGTCCTAAGTTGTTCGACCGATGGTTTCCTCCTTCGAAAAGTTGGAACACACTGATCCATACCCATTTGTCGAGCCGCCCTGTCAATGTTATATTCCTCTACTGAAAGTTCTCCATATATTGCTGATAACAAATGACCAGGGGTGCAACTTAACATAAAAGATCTCTCACCATCACTCATACCTGCACCAGATGCTAAAGCCATACTCTTTCCAGTATTGAAAGTTGTCAGCTGAGAAATATAAGGAGGAGTTGACACCCATGGGCGAAATTTGAACTCAGATTCATCATCTAACACATCGATGAGACGTGCCTTAATCCGTGGTTGCTTCGTAGACCAACGCATGATTCGGGCAATATTCTTCTCAGAGAAAATATGTCGGGCATTAGCATTCACTCCTTGCAAGACAGTACGTGGAATATGTTCATCATTCTTGAAATGCTCCCACATCAAGGCTTGGAGAAACATCGTGTTGGCGTAGCATTCGATCTTCATAAAGCCATTCGATACACTGGAGTCTATAATCAAGGAATCTAAGTTAAAGTACAAAGAACCCAAGAACAGGCTACCTATTGGAAGTTGCTCACCTTGAGCCATTTTGATAGCAAAGGGGATCACGAAAGGCTTCAACAAATTTCCACTATCTTCAAATACATCTCTAGACATCCATAAACACAAGAAAGCAGCAATGGGTAACATACCATCGATGGGACTATCAGAAGCCTCGTCTTTTGGCCACCAAACAGGTTAACCAAACTGAGCATAACAACCTTGATGCCGGATGCCTTATTAATTTCCTCCGATGCGGCTGTCAAGATGTTGGAAATTGCAGTCTCCTCAGCTGAAAGACTCTCAGGGAGATTACCTGTGACTGGGAGATGCAACAATACAACCACATCCTCCAAGGTGATGGTAAATTCTCCCCATATACATATGAAGGTATGTGTTGGAATGCACCAACGGGCAAGTAAAGCCACAATACCTCGCACATCATAAAAAATGAACAAGTCTCCAGATGCTTGAATAGCCCTTGTTACTTGTGCTTGATCGAGCAGAGTCCTGACGTGAGGGAAACCCAGCATATGTCTTGCCCATCCAGAGAATTTTCTAAAGGAAGACGAGAAAGCTTAAACTCTATGATTGATCCAAGGAAAAGTCCTCGTTCAAGACAAAATCGGATCGCTGCCTTAGGAGTCACCAACTTCTTCTAAGAAACACTTCCGGGATTTATCAGAAGACGATATGTCGGAGATCTGAGATGCTTTCCGGTTTCCTGAACCTCAAAAAATGCATCATCAATATTCGGAACATTCTTGACTCCAGGTGTTTCATTTTCCTCTTCGCCAACAGAAGTCTCATCCGTACATATTTCATCTCTAGAGGCGTCATTATCCACACATGCTTCTTCTCTGGAGATATCATTATCTACACACATTTCATCTCTGAGAGCATCATTAGCTTGGGTATCATACATCCTTGCGAAGTAGCTGTAAGATTCACATAACATTCTACTTCAGTATATCATCCAAATGCAAACTTCGACAAGATGATGGAATCATGCAAATGACAAAATACTCAACCAACGTCTACAAAAACGGTAATTCTTAACTCTTACCTTTTTACGATTTCACTAACAATAGTGAGAGTAATGCAAGAGTTAACACGTTCAAAAAACTTGTTTGTTCCTTTGAAACCTACAAAAGACGAGCAAAACTCAGATTTTCATAAAATCATGAACATTCCTACTGTGTGAATATTCACCATAGGATTATGAAAATTAAAACACTATTTCATCATAAATAATTGTTTACTTCTAATGATTACACAAATTTAAGTCTTGATTTTAATATATATATATATATATAAACAATAAAAACGTGATTTATTCACGTAAATAAATAAATAAAACATTTTGATGTGAGCGCAGCTCACGTAAATAGAATTTTGTGGGTATTCCACGGTTTCATAAAAAAATCCATGAATAGGCCATGGTTGCATAAAAAAAAAAGAAATCTTTTTCCTTCGTATTATCGTCTTTCTTTAAAAAGAGGGTTTATTTCGGTTTTGTCACGCCTAATAAGATAAAGTTTTGATTTCTATGAAAGCTCATAAACAAAAATTTTATCACTGGAAACAAGTCTATGTATATAAAAAGAATCTCTCCTAAGTCAGGGATTATTACTAGTTTCTTAAACTAACGATCGAACGAACATACGTTTTCTAAAACAAGGGTTTTCTACAAAACTCACACTCATATATGCACATATATATAATTTTAGCATGATCAAGACATGAAAAACTCATGGAACTCATCAACTTCTAAAAAAAATCCGCTTACATGGTCGGCGCCGGCCGGAATATGGTCGGACGGCGGCGACAGTCGGCGGTGCTCCGACGATTTTTTTTTCCTTCTCCTGCTGCTGACGTGAGGAAGATGAAGAGGTGATGAAGGTGGTGGCCGGTTGTTGTAGGTGAAATAAAAAAAAGATATTCATTCCTTTTATATCAAATTTTATTTCCAAAACCTAAGTTCACAAGGATTTCCTTTTCGGGCCCGGCCCATGAATCCTTAACCGACCAAGGTTCCATCACCAAATCAGTGGTTCAACACCGATTTATTCTCATAAGATGATGCTCTATCGTGCCACTGGGATCTGGGATCTTCGTTCAAGCCGTGGATCACTCGCGCAATCGAAAATCCGGTAACATCTTATCTTACGACTAAGTTCAATTACTTGTTTCGTTCGTACGTTGGAAAATCACCATTTAGTGCTGAATGAGGAACATGACTGTCCCTCACTAAGAAGTGGACTTAATGTAGATGGTGTATTTTCGAAAAAGTCTAAAATTGTAAACCCATAATTACATATATTCCTGATCTATCAATCAGACGAGTATTGAGACTCATGTCTCTCGGTTTAAAGCATTAAAGCTCAAATGCAAGCATTTACATTCGAGACTACTATCTCTCGAGAATATGCGGATGTGCGAGTCTCTCACTGAGGCAACGGCATATCTTGTAATATCTTGAGCAAGTTCAGAACTATTTTATATATAACCGAAAGATTGGACGGCTCCTAGACAGCTCGCCTGCTAGTATAGAGCAACAACGTCTTTAGGATGTAACAATATTTTCCCTGACTATATAAAACAAATATGACGCTTCAACGAGCTCATTTCATTCGACTCCTGAACAATTAATGCTCCTAGACGATTGTACTAGTATAGAGCCATCAATTAATTATTCCTAAATCACTGGATTCATTCACTGAATCCCTGAAAGATATTCTACATTTTTCATAATATTTCGTTACTTCAATTCATAGTCCTTCCCAGCAGAATTCCACGGGTTAGTAATAAATATCTAACATACGGGCATCTGAGCACTATTGAGTAAGCCCCGACTAAAATGGTGCAAGTGTATTCAATGCACTAACCACACCTGAATGCACGAATGAATATTTCAAAATACGAAGAGACGATGAACCTATGCAAAATAGGAAAGAAAATAATAAATAATAAAATATTAGCCAAGGCGCTGGGGACTGGACCCACCAGCCGGCAGGTCATGCCGTGACCAGTCCCACACCCAGTTTTATATTTTATCATGTTTTTGTTATTTTCCTTAATCTTATGAAGATCCTTTCATTTGAACAAATATCCTTTGTTTTAAAGGAACTCCTCAGTTTCATGGTGTTTCCTTCGCATCAAGGAAATAATATAAAATTGGGAAAAATGTCGTGGGGTCGTGTTTACTGCCAACCGGCTATGTCTTGATCCTGGCCGGTCCCACACCTCATGATTCCTCATTATTATTTCCCTAATCTCATTAAAACTCCTTAATCTCATGGTATTTCCATAAAACCATGAAAAAATAAAAAAAAATTAGAGAAATTCGTGGGACCGGGTCCAGCCGGCCGATCATGGCCTAGCCGGTACCACACACCCCTTATTTTATTATTATTATTATTTTTTATGTTTCCTTGATCCCATGGAATTCCTTGATTTCATGGTATTTCTTTCAAATTATGAAAATTCCTTCAAATCATGGAAATAATACATAAAATTAAGGAAAACTCACGGGACCGGGCCCTAGCCGGCCGACCATGCCCAAGCCGGTCCTACACCCTTATTTTATTATTATTATTTTCCCTCATCTCATGGAAACTCCTTCACTTCAAGGAAACTCCTTGATTTCAACAAAATTCCTTAGTTTCAACAAACTCCTTGATTTCATGATATTTCCATAAAATCATGAAAAATAATATAAAAATGCCATGTGACCGTGGTCATTGGCCGGCCGGCCATGCCTTGGCCTCAGCCGGTCCCACACTTCATAATTCCTTCATTTATTAATTATTTTCCTTCATCCCATGAAGTTTCCTCGCCAAAGAAACCCCGATTTCGCGTCATATTTTCTAAAATGTTGCTCAAACGCACGTCGAAAATATCAAAATTCTCGTGACCGAGACACGACACTTTGGCGACGTGAGCATGTTACCTTGACCGACCAAGGTTGGCTCTTTGGCTCGCAAGGGTCCGGTCCCGCGTATTCTCACAATTTGACCTAATTTGCGCAATTGCACGTATTAAGTCCAAAACTCTTCCAAATAATTTTGGAACTTCATAAGACGATCGTCATTCGATCCCGTGAGCACCAGGGCCAGTTTCATGACCCCTTGGTAGGTATCTCACCTCTTCATAATTAATTATATTTTATCACCTAAGGCTCAGAAGAGCATTATTTTAATAAATGATTAAACTAGCATTTGATCATCCTTTCACCAACTCTTTAAGAGACCTTGATATTTGCTCATTCGAGCATATGGGCGCTATATGGTCGACCGATGATCCCATGTATCCAGTCCCTCCTTCACTCCATGGTTAATTTTCAATAAACCATCAATTGGTCATCAATTGATCGAATTAGGGTTTTTGAGTCCAAGGTTCATAATTCCAGATTCAAACACTAATAATTTTACGACGATCTCATGATCAACATTTTATTAATTATGCTCTATTCAATTACCAGTATTTTAAATTAGTATTTTTATTTTGGTCACGCTACCAATAATTCATCAAATGAGCAACTCGCTCTGATGAGCAATATTTGCTCAATTTAAGGAATATTGGTTTAATTATCAATATTCAACAATTCATCGAATGAGAAATATTTTCTCACGTTAATTATCAACGTTTATTCATAAATTACACCTCTGTCTCAACAGACATGTTCAATTCATGAGTCTCGGAACATTTTCAAATTGTGTTCGACTCAACGATACAAGGACTCATCGTCCCGTGAAGTCATGAAGTCAGTAACTGACTAACTAATCACGAGACGTCAATCGTGTCACATGGGAGATATTAACTAGGGTTTTGGTATGGCGGTCTACGGCACGTGTTTCATACACACAATGAGAATGTGAGCAAGTTATGCAACCGCTAAAGGAGTTAACAAAGTAGTGGATGGAAAATCGACCAAGTCTCCGCACGTTGAGCAACTGGTTTTAACACGATTTCCATTTCTCCACTCTTTGATTCCATCAACTGTCACACTTCATGGGATCATGGTGTTTACAATTCTAGCAATATAAATAAGTCTCTGAATCATGATTTAAAACAAGACAGTCTCACGTCAAACAGATAACAAGGGATTAACAAAATTACTCTCAACAAAGCAAATTCAACCATCCAGAACTTATATTATTTTCAGAATACACAACACCTACAATCTTCGATTACCATTGATCTCACATATTTCTCAACTTCCTTCCTATAGATCGACCCATCCTCTCTTGAGACCGAATTTACTCTGGAATGGCCATTTTCTTGGTTTAGGATGGAGTACTACAGATTGATCTCTCGAATTCAAAGAACTCCCTTCTTGCAGTGCATCTGTGTGAGGTTTGACAGTTCGCTCGGCTCAAGGAGTCTCCTCCGCACGGTCGTCTCCTCAATTCCGTAAAAACCAGCAACTGGTTTTGCCCCATCTACAATGATATAAGATTAACTTGGTCGAAGCGAAAGCTTACCTTCGAGAAATATGTAAGCGAGATATACTCAGCTCGAAATCTCAAATGTGTATAGAGAAAACTATATCGTAACACGACTTATGTCTCAATATAGGAGATAGTAGAAATAGACTTTCCAAGTGATAGATGAGTTCAAGTTTCCACAAACCTTTTGTCGAAGAAGTTGCACAAGCTCCCCATAGTAGTTCGTTGTCTTCAAATGATGAACTCCGTGAAAACTAAGCTCAACTACACAATCTATGTCCTAGTCCGAGACATCTATAAATAGGCTAGAAATCAAGACTTATAATTTTGATCACTAACATTGACAAACGTGCTTGAGATAGCAACGCATGCGAGTTCGACCGAGCAATGCTCTAACACCTCTTACCGAAAATGATTGTCTACAAATCGGTTGTTGATGGTGGATTTTCGTTTAAGGTTAAATTTGTAAAAAACCAGAAAAATCATGCGCTGACATCTTGTAAAAGATAAAGCCATTTATAAGTTTTGGATACTCCCTCACTTAATTCACCAAGAATGGAGCATGTAGCAACAATCCCATTCTCGTGAATACATGAAATTCCTCCGGTTGGAGCATGTGGCAACAATACCTTCCGTGAATTTCATATCGCCTTGTATTTCCGAGACTCGTTATCGTGTGGCATGACGACCGAGTATTACTCTTACAGAGTAACACGAACCTCCAAGCACTATAATGAAACCATGTACGAAATTCCGTACGTGCCGATTCTCGGTGTGTTATACTAGCCCGAGCCCTCTCGGTGTGTGTGTTATACTAGCCCGATTGAGCCCTCTCGGTGTGTTATACTAGCCCTATTGAGCATCCGTGACCGACCGTATCATCCGGATATGATTCGATCGCGATCATCCAACTCCACAAGCATGATTGGATGACCCCGCATCAATTCCATCACCCCTGCTGTGTATGGAATACCCACGGCCGACCCCGCATGGTCAGCCATTGGCCGTTGCTTGCCAAAAGATGTTCATACCAAGCATTATGGACGGAAAACCCTAAATAAGGGTTTGCGGCATATTACATGTGTCGCAAAATAATCTCAACCATCCATCTTCGCATGTATAGATGGAGGGTGTAGATGTAGACTCAAAGGGCCCAGAGCATGTCAACACGATCACCATGGGCCCGCCTACACACTTGACCAGTGGTCAAGACCAACAATGTTTGGCCGTGACGTAATCGTCACCCAAACAAGAAGTGGCGCACGGCTTTTGAAAGCCAAAATTAGGTTTTAAATCATCACGCGCGTCCATCTTCTCCGCACGAATGGAGGGTCACAGATTAGATTAAGCAAGGGGTTTGGCCATACCAAAGATGACCACCGTGCGCCCATCTACCTCCTCATGCGATCGTCCAAGGCATCCCATGCCCGGCTAATCCAAAACGCCCGCCCAAACATGCGTGGTTACACTTCCCAAATTGCAACCGATCACGACCACTCAACTTCACCGGATGATTTGAATGGCTTAGATCACGTTTTCATGGGATAGTCGGTATAGGTGTGAACACCAGCCTACCACCTACACACTCGGGTATGATCGACCAAGACCGACCAAGATGAGTCGTCTTGAGCGCGCGCCCAAACCGGGGGATGCCATGCGGTTTCCAACTCCTTTGCGGCAATGGATTTACGCAAACCGATCTCAACCACTCAACTTTGCCGGTCAATTTGAGTGGCCTAGATCGCTCCTTCTTGGGAAAGTGAGATATGGACGTGCACACCGGCATGCCGTCTACACACATGCCCGGTCGGTCCTCTCCAAAGCCCTTCCCATGCTTGGTTTCGACCAAGCTGAAGAGTGATGCTTGCGCACCTCTTCCAAAAACCCTAATATTCATTAATGGTCGCAGATGAGTGTCTCAAAGATCATTTCATCCGTCCAACTTCACCGGCTTGGTTATACAACCCCTGGTCAAGAGTTATTTGGTTGGTGAGGCGTCATTTCCCATCACTTTACCACACCATAATGCAGCACTCGCATAAAATACACATGATACTTCACAAGTATCGACTTTTCAATAACACAATTATTCAATTCAGCATTACATGCTATCTTTCGTGGATCCACGATCCACACATTCCGGACATCAATCATGTCACAAATCGGGGGGGATACATACTGGGGTATTGGTCCGCGGTTTACGGCGTGCGGCGTGCAACGCAATCACAAGAACGTGTCGTGAAGTCATGGACGGTTAGAGATGAACAGAGAAGTGGGCAAGACCGGGTCGTGTATCACCAACGCACAACTTCACAACTCCACTACTCTATCACTCCACTTCCTCCACTTCCCACGAGAGACGTGAATAAGGCTTAATGACTTGTATAAATAGGTTCTCCGCCCTATTTCAAACAAGACAACAGAACAACACAAGTTCAGACGAGACAGAAAATCAAGTGTTAATACAAAGAATCGTATTCAAACACCCGGAGCACCTTTGCATCAACCGCAAGCCGCGTTTACCTTTGTTACAAGTCATAAGCAAGCCAACACCTTCACAATCTCAACACCTTCTTCGCTTCCCTCCCTAAGATCAACCCCATCTCCTTCACTTTGTGACCGAAACAAGTCTGGGAACGGCCATTTCTTGGTTTAGCCGGACTTGCATGCATTGATCTCTCGAATCTACAAGCACTCACCGCGCAAAGTGCATTTTTTTAAAGGTTTAAATTCATTCCTCATCCACACCCCAAATTACCAAATTTCTAGGAGTAGTTTTCACCCATAAACAATTGGCGACCACACGGTGGGAGGTTGATCTATCGGTTGCAAAAAATTGAATTCTCAATCCTTCGTTTTCATCTCGCGATGTATCCTCACTCGGAGACCACAGGCGCTTCAGATATCATGGGAAGCATAGCTGGAATGTTGGAGGATGTCTTGGAAAATCAAGCCGGTATCACCAGAAGGCAGAGAGAGACGTTTCGCCTTTTGAATGATATAGCAACACAACTACAAGAAGGGTCAATAGACACCAACTCAGACAGTGCAAGAAACGTTGAATCCTCAGCCAGGAGTCACACCTTTACAAGTGGAGAAGCAAAGAGAGCACGCAGTCGAAAACGAATCAAGAAACAACACGGTCAGGACGGGGAAAAGACTTGTCCGAGTACTACAATGTCTCGCGGATAAAGAAAGGGAGTCTGCAGCCTATGGAGCCCTGTTAGAGGATTTATATCTCAAAACTCTTGCCGAAGCCCTAAGACTTTGTCCAATCGCGTCGACTTTTCAACCGATCGAAGAAACGCTTGAGGAAGGAGAAATCAATTAGGAAATACCGAATACGAGAGGATGGGAGCGTTCAATCCGATCACTCAACAGGTGACATCACGACACCTTCCACATCCCTTTACCTAGGCGAGCGATCCAGATATGATGGCACTCGCAAATCTTCCAACTTCATCTCGTTCCACGTCAAAGCCACGAGAGGCGTTACAACGCCCACCGACGCAGAAAAGTCGGACACAACGTACTTACATTTCCCTTCCCGATGAAGAAGATTCGGAGCTACCGGAGGCGTGGGTACGAAATGGAGAAGTGGGGCTACCCCAGATGTATGGCGTCCGCCCACCGATCAAGAAGTGATGGACCCGAGGTACTGTCATTACCACCACCGGTTCCTTCATCACCCCACCAGTGAATGCAACGCTTTGAAACGCATTGTTCAGGAAAAGCTTGGTTCATAGGGATAGTTCTGAGAAGTTAGTGCGGAGGATTTTCTTAGAGAGGCTACTCCGGTTTAATACAAGTGAGGCTTCAAAAGCAAGTAAGTTTTACTCAACAATTTTACAAGAAAGATAGTTTAGAATTCACTGGGGCTTGGCATCCCGCACGTGGAGAAGGAGGCTCAGTGATCAAATATCATATTTGTTTCCATCCGTACCTCCCTTTTTGCATAACATTTGCAATTTCATGCGATATGTGCAATCATTCATGACCAAGATGCAAATTTCATTTAACATAATCTCTTTCAAAAAGGTTGTTCACAAAACTATCTCAAAATAAGCCAATTCAATCACCTATCAATCCAAAACGAGGAGATCAAAGAAAATCCTCACTATCACTCAAAAAGGAAAAACATCTAAAAGAAGAGACAAGTATATAGCATGAATACTTCAAGGAAAATCCTTCAGCAACAACTCGTCCTTCTGGGCGAGAGAGACTTTCATCCTTTGAAGCACAGCCTGCTTCAGCTCCAGTTCCTTAGACAACTTCTCAACCTCTTCTTCCTGGCGAGCAACACAGTCCGCGGAAGGGACTTCATCCTGTAATTTCTGGAGCTCCTGAATCTTTGAGAACCCTTCAAAGAAACAAGGAGCATTGAAGCTGTACTGCACAAACACGTCCCGATGGCACCTCCAATCTTCAATCATCTCCTCGAAACCTGTTTCGACCAGTCGTGACGCTCATCCCATTGATGGAAACTAAAGCTTCTTGGGACGCGGTTGATCAACGCAAGACGACTTTTGAGTTTCGTGGTGGTAGCAATGTGACCGTGCTTCTCCCATATCGCTGTGTACAACTCTTTCTTTGAACCGCACGCTGTCGAATCCACCAACCAACACATGGCCCGGATAAGGGATGGTAAAGGAGGATCGAACAAAGCCCCGTGGCCGCATCACCTGTAATTCACTAACCGCGGAGCCTTGTCGATTGCGGGGGAGGCCTTTGTAAGGGGTCACCACAATGGCCATATTGGTTGGAACTCTGTTCGGGATGGATCTCAATAGGAGCCGCCGTAATCGCTCTCTCATATTCCTTAGGCATCTATTTCGCTCTGGGTGCTGATTTCCATCACGACCCCGTCAACAAGATCACTAAGGGAAGTGCCTTGTTCAACCGAGCTTGCATCATCTCTGTCATGGTCAGAAAAGGGAGCGGTTTCTCTAGACTTCTCAGCATGAAGATCAGTACCTCCAAACTTCTCAGCGTGAAGACTAAAAGCATTACCGACTTTCTCATTTTGAATGCGCGCCAACCTTGTGAAGACATTCTCTTGAAATTCCCGATTTCAAGCAAGGATCGTTTTAGAAGAATTTACACTGGAGAAATGAAAGAACCGAGGGGAAAAGATTTAAATACCGCATATTGGAGGAATTGAGGACTAGGACCGCATGCTTTCCTCTTAGGTCTCTCTCCTACTTGGGACCGCAATCCTCGGCCGTCCGTTTGGTGGGAGCGGCTTCAACCGAAATGCTTCGTCAAGACGTCGAAGATGGTTCACCACGGGACTGTCACAACACTCTCCGAAAATTTCTAGAAAACCAACAGTTGTTTCTTCCAAAATTACTTATACTTATCGGTTACCACCGGGTTTCTCCCAATAGGCCGAAGGGAAGGCTCACCCATTCCAAGAACACGTCAAGCATTAAGAATATTCGGGAGGAATTCTCTCTAACCCCGGTGGACGGATAAATGGGATACCCTGATCAAACCCCATTTGACGAGCCGCCCTGTCAATATTGTACGGAGTCACAGTAAATTCTTTGTTGAATAAAGACGAGACATATCCTGGGATGCAGCTGCGCATGTAAACAATTTCCCTGATCTCATAGTCTTAACATCAAGACGCAAAGACAACATCGGGGCCATCGTAAGCAATAGCAAAGTCTTTGGGTGAACAACGGAAGGATGGACCGGCCCCCATGGACGGAAATCTACGGAAGACACACCGTCAAATACGTCCACAAGTCTCGCACTGCCTGGGGCGCTTCTTATTCCAGCGGAGTATTCTCGAGCCACCATACAAGTTGGTGAGCAAATTTGTAGGGGTAGGAGCATAGCTGTTGAAGTGTTCCCATAAGAATGCCTGAAGAAAAGCGTAAGTGAACGTGCGATTCCACCTTCTTGTACCCGTTAGAAACATGCATGTCCATTGCTAAGGCGTCCGGATGAGAATACAAACGATCCAAGGAACAAGGCACCTGGGGAAGAACTTTACCTTTTGCCACCTTATAGCAATCTTGACAAGGTCACCTCTAATGGTTTTCTTTCCAACCATCGTCGAACATATCTCTGGATAGCCATAAAGACAAGAACGCAATCACACCGAGCTCATTTTCCAACTCTTGATCCGCTCTGGGTCCGCTGGAGACCACTCCGACACCCACCGGGTGTAAAAGCATCTCGTGTCTTTTTTTCTCCTCCTTGTCCAGTTGTCGATTCCGCCACCTTTTGAAGTATAGCATCATAGTCACGTTGCTCGCATCGAGAGATCGTAAGAAAGACTTCCGGAACAGCAGGCGGGTTCATTAATGCAACTACACTCTCCGGGTAATAGTCATCTCTCCCCATCTAGATATAGCCAGATGAGTAGAAATACGCCACCGAGAAATAAAGGTAATTAAACCCGCTGCGTCTTTCTTAATTTCAAGAGCAAAGAGATGCCATGACCGCATTGAGGATTTGTGCCGAAAAGAAAATTATCTTTAATGCCCTTATTACTCAACATGCGTCTCATCCATCCTTCATAAGAACCCAGTGGAGTGTGGCAAATCTTGAAGTCAATAGGGGAAGGCGGATATTCATTTCTCTGGAGTCAAAATCTCACCACAAGTGCTGAAGAAGAAAACGGGTCGGCCTCTGTATTTTCTGAATCGGAAAGAAGGACCATCTTATGAGAAGGATGCCTTCTGGTGTTTGGAAAAGGCAAGGTGAACAACTCATCATCAATGTTCGGCATATCTTTGAAGTGTCGACACTTCCTGACTTGGTACCAAGATTATCTACGGAAGACATCTCGACAGGAATTCTTTTCTTCATTCCATAATGAAATAAAAGACAGGAGTTAGAACTTGTATGAAAAGCACATGAGAGATGTAGTGACACGGCAAGACATAACTCACGTCGGAGCACACAAAACCGGCCCAAACACTGGCTTAAGTCAGGCACAAGTTTCAGTCTGGTATTGATTTCAAGTTAGGTACAAGTTTCAGTCCGGTACAACTTTCAGTCTGGTATTGGTTTCAAGTCCGGTACAAGTTTCAAGTTCGGTGTAAATTTCAGTCAAGCATATACGAGTAAGACCCACGTTCCGGCATACACGGCGGGCCCACGTTCATTCTCACGCATCATAACACGATTTTCTTTATTCATGGGAATCGTATGCGAGATTTCAAGCCAAGGTTCTTCATTTTCAAGATACAACCTAAAAGCTAGGTTTTGCATGTGATGGTGGAGAGACTAAGCATATGCACATCTTACCAAAGGTGTTTACCTAGCAAACTTTCTAAAAAAAAAAAAAAAAAAAAAAAAAAAAAACTTAACTGACTTGACGGACGGACGCAAGAAATCCGGCGGACGTCAAGAATTAGCATAAGAAACAAGGTCACTGGAACCTGTCCGAAAAAAAAAAAAAAGAGAAAGAGGACTCGTGGGAAAGAGAGAAGGGTTTTGTCTCTTTTATAGACAAAAAATTAGAAGAATCCCAATAGAAGAAGGATTTCTCCCTTATTTGGTTTCCTCTTTGATTCAAATACCCAAAGAAAGAAACCGGCCCCACCAGGGATTCCATACAAGCGTGACGGCGTGGGAAACTAGCGGTCGTCCAACACTCTCCGGTAAACTCCTTTTATCCCGTCTTTCTCACATATGTATGTCACCATCTCATGCCTACCACACAATAGTGTAACCATTATGTGCTAGGTGGGGGACTTAATGTTGATGGTGGATTTTCGTTTAAGGTTAAATTTGTAAAAAACGGAAAAATCATGCGCTGACATCTTGTAAAAGATAAAGCCATTTATAAGTGTTGATACTCCCTCACTTAATTCACCAAGAATGGAGCATGTAGCAACAATCCCATTCTCGTGAATACATGAAATTCCTCCAGGTTTGGAGCATGTGGCAACAATCCCTTCTCCGTGAATTTCATATCACCTTGTATTTCCAAACTCGTTATCGGTGTGGCATGACGACCGAGTATTACTCTTACGAGTAACACGAACCTCCAAGCACTATAATGAAACCATGTACGAAATACCCGTGCAGTGATTCTCGGTGTGTTATACTAGCCCGAGCCCTCTCGGTGTGTTATACTAGCCCGATTGAGCCCCTCTCAAAGTGTGTTATACTAGCCCGATTGAGCATCCGGACCGACCAGTATCGGTCCGAATATGATTCGATCGCATCATCCAACTCCACAAGCATGATTGGATGACCCCGGATCAATTCCATCACCCCCAAGCGGTATGGAATACCCACGGCCGACCCGCATGGTCAGCCATTGGCCGTTGCTTGCCAAAAGATGTTCATACCAAGCATTATGGACGGAAAACCCTAAATAAGGGTTTGCGGCATATTACATGTGTCGCAAAATAATCTCAACCATCCATCTTCGCATGTATAGATGGAGGGTGTAGATGTAGACTCAAAGGGCCCAGAGCATGTCAACACGATCACCGTGGGCCCGCCTACACACTTGACCGGTCGGTCAAGACCAACAATGTTTGGCCGTGATGTAATCGTCACCCAAACAAGAAGTGGCGCACGGCTTTTGAAAGCCAAAATTAGGGTTTTAAATCATCACGCACGTCCATCTTCTCCGGCACGAATGGAGGGTCACAAATTAGATTAAGCGGGGCGGTCATACCAGCATGACCACCATGCGCCCATCTACCTCCTCATGCGATCGGCCAAGGCATCCCATGCCGGCTAATCCAAAACGCCCGCCCAAACATGCGTGGTTACACTTCCCAATTTCAAACTGATCACGACCACTCAACTTCACCGGATGATTTGAATGGCTTAGATCACGTTTTCATGGGATAGTCAGGTATAGGTGTGAACACCAGCCTACCACATACACACTGGTATGATCGACCAAGATCGACCAAGATGAGTCGTCTTGGAGCGCGCGCCCAAACCAGGGATGCCATGCGGTTTCCAACTCCTTTGCGGCAATGGATTTCTGCGCAAACCGATCTCAACCACTCAACTTTGCCGGTCAATTTGAGTGGCCTAGATCGCTCCTTCTTGGGAAAGTGAGATATGGACGTGCACACCCGCATGCCGTCTACACACATGCCCGGTCTGGGCCCTCTCCAAAGCCCTTCCCATGCTTGGTTTCGACCAAGCCGAAGAGTGATGCTTGCGCACCTCTTCCAAAAACCCTAATATTCATTAACGGTCGCATATGAGTGTCTCAAAGATCATCTCATCCGTCAACTTCACCAAACTTGGTTATACAACCTCGGTCAAGAGTTATTTGGTTGGTGAGGCGTCATTGCCCATCACTTTACCACACCATAATGCGACTGCGCATAAAAACACATGATACTTCACAAGTATCGACTTTCGAATAACACAAGTTATTCAATTCAGCATTACATGCTATCTTTCGTGGATCCACGATCCACACATTCAGACATCAATCATGTCACAAGGGGGGATACATACGGGGTATTGGTCTCAGCGGTTTATAAGCGTGCGGCGTGCAACGCGCCATCACAAGAACGTGTCGGGAAGTCATGGACGGTTAGAGATGAACAGAGAAGTGGGCAAGACCGGTCGTGTATCACCAACGCACAACTCCACTACTCCATCACTCCACTTCCTCCACTTCCCACGAGAGACGTGAATAAGGCTCACGACTTGTATAAATAGGTTCTCCGCCCTATTTTAAACAAGACAAATGAACAACACAAGTTGCACGAGACAGTAAAATCAAGTGTTAATACAAAGAATCGTATTCAAACACCTGCAGCCTGCTTGCATCAACCGCAAGCCCGCTTACCTTCATTACAAGTCATAAGCAAGCCAACACCTTCACAATCTCAACACCTTCTTCGCTTCCTCCCTAAGATCAACCCCATCTCCTTCACTTTGTGACCGAAACAAGTCTCAGAACGGCCATTTCTTGGTTTAGGCCGGACTTGCATGATTGATCTCTCGAATCTACAAGCACTCACCGCAAAGGTGCATTTGTTTAAAGGTTTAAATTCATTCCTCATCCACACCCAAAATTACCAAATTCTGCAGGAGTAGTTTTCACCCATAAACATCTGGGTGATTCCCACTTTGTGTAATTGTCTACGGATACGAGATCGAGACAATACGACTACCAAAGTGTGATTACTTGATAATATGTTCGGACTTAACCAAACTCTATAGGATCACTATCAAGTCAAGCGGAGTTAACGTTTGTGTAGTTCACTTTATATTATATAATAACAACAATTATCATTGCGGAAAGGAAAAGTAAATGACACAACAAGATTTTATTAACGAAGAAAATGGCAAATGTAGAAAACCCCAGGACGTAGTCCAGAATTTAATACTCTCATAATTAAGCTGATATACAAAACCCACACCAGCTTCGTATAGTAGAGACCAAGCAACTAACCCTAGTTCACTTAGTTTCCTCAGTATCCTTGCGTTTCCGACTTCGATGAGTGCATGCACTAGAATAATTCCCTTGGATCGTATTTCGAACAGTAAAGGAATAACAAATCTTTTTGGTAACAACTCTATTGATTCTTTAAGATAAGATATCTCAAGTCATATGCAAAGGCTCTTCCGTTTAAGCTAATAAACTCATTTTCCTGGTTAGATCAATTTATCCAACAACTACCGAAGTAGCAGAGTTTAGATTCAAACTCAATCCAAATAAATCTCAAAGAGATATATTGTGAATGTCGATCTCACGAAACTAATCAATCGAATAAATCCGATTCTAGTTGGATCCCAGCCGATCAAGGTTTGTGCGACACAAAGATATGAGAAACCAATAAGAAATCTAATTCGTCTTCAAATCTTCTTTGATCTTCAATTAAAACCTGCAAAACATCACTTGAATCTCTTGTGATCAATCACACACAAATGGATTATCACAAGATGTCCTTAGATCTACAAACAGTTCTAAAGATCCCGTCGATACTTCGATCCTTTTTGAATGAATCTTATATAAAAAGAAGATTCTCAAGAATAAACAAACTAGGTGCAATTGATCGGTTGTCAGCCGACACAAAAATAAATTACACTTTCTTACTACTCAAAATATATTATGAAGCAAGGGCAAGAAAGGATCGTTCCCACAGAGAGGACTTAGGTTGTCAAGTTGTTTCGGTTTCCTATAAATAACACCGGGGGGTTTTCTGATTTTTATATTCTAAAATAAAATAAAAGCAAACAATAAAGGTAAACAAATCAAATCAAGGATGAGAAAGTATTGGTCATGGATTTCGTCTTCAATCACAAACATGTTTTCAACACAATATCTAGAATTGATATTTTAATCTCAACTTTTATCAAAGGCCCTAGGATACCTTGATCGCAAGAATACCCCGCTAATCTCCTCTTGTCATCAACAAACACATTAAAAGATGCAAATATGAATTCTATCTAAAAGAACAACCTAACGTGTAAAAGCATTAATCAAGTTTAATTCCCTAGATGCATTAGGTTATATGAAATCAGGCCAACAATCGAACGTGTAAAAGCACTAATCCGATTTAACAAAGGTTATGGTTCACATAAGATCATAAGAATATATCACTACAAACTATAATCTTATTTATGCTACTTGCAATCAGGAATTATCACTTTTGCGTATAATAACCCTAATCTAGCAATAAAGATGAAAGCAAACCCAATCGATTCGCGACTTGACTAAACAAACATTCAAATCATGTAACAATATTGATGGTGAATCATAAACGATAAAGCATGGTGACAAAACTAATTTATCATATCAAAAGGTATATTTGGAAATCCAACTTATTCCATAACCAATAATAAAAACTAGGTACTCATATTGATGGAGTTCATAACAAGAAGGAAGAGAAAACCTATCATGTTTCTAAACCCTAGAAAACAAGTAGAAGCCTCCCTAATGGAGATATTAGGTTTAGAGAAAGAGTTTTCTATTTATATGCTTCTCCCATTCCAAAAGGATACTCTTTCCAATATTAGGTCTTTCAAACCCATCTCCAAGTGGTCCACCAAGCCCATGTGTGGAAAATACCCGTGTGAAAATCACTGTCCAAAATTGTCCACCAGAATTGATGACGTCATCGCCGGAATTTGTCACCGGAAATTTGTCTCTGGCCACTGGGAGATATTCAAACAATCAAGATGCAAATATGTACTCCCAAAGCAACTCATCTCTCCTTCTCTCGCATTTCAAACATTCACAAGAATTATCCAAACCAATTCTTTATCTCTTACGTAAAAACGTGCCCAAAAGCGTGACGCGTAGCTCATATATCCCGCCCACCAACTCTTGCATCCGACTGCACTCTTTATGATTCTTCGAAATATTATGATTCGTGCTTCAAGTTCCGAACCAGCATCCCGGCAGGTACCACGGTGCACCACCTCTGCTCCGTTTTCGCATAATTTCTGCAGCTTCAAAATCCATTCCCTGCATACATACACGCTTGATCTTCTGTCAAACTCCACCAATCCAGCAAACCTGCAGCTCATTGCACAACACGTTCGTCACCTCAGTCCATCTACAGCACCAGCTGCAACTCAACTCATCTCCATTATAATCCCTAACTCCTGTAGCAGCTGCGACTCCACTTCCAGCTGCATCATCCCAAGCCACCATCTATATAGCTAGGCCAACAACATCACAACACCACTGCGCTACTGCCTCAACAACTCTGTACACCAAACCATGACAATCATCTCAACACATGCCATTTAACATCACTGTCCCTTATTTCAGTTCCATGGCAACAACAATAACACTAACACCAAGTGCGACACCATCTCAGGTCATACTCTTCATGTTGCTCTGTAAGCCATTCCACCACTGCATTGCCAACTTTCTTAACTACAAACGTCACCAGCCTCCTGTCCATTGTTCTTCTCTTTTCGAGGCTGAAACATCGCGGCCTATGTACCTGTGCTTGCAGCATCCTTTCTTCTCAATATCAATTCCACCACCAATGCCAGTTAATTAACCAACTTCATTTCCAGTTCACTTCATTACAAAGCAACAACACTTGACAGCATCTTATAGACTTCTTTCTGCTAGGGTTCAAACATTTCCATCTACTCCAATCTCTCCCGAAGCCAACAACACACAGCTCGTTTCTCTACAACTCAAGCCCCCGAAACCCATTGCAAAGCAATCATCTTCTAGCCATATCATCTTAGCATCATTGCTTCTCTTCCCGCAGTGGAAGTCGCAAACTACTTGCACATTGAAGCACCATCCTCTGCAGCTCCTTGCATTCCTTTCAACTTCAACAGCAGAAAGCTTTTCTGCAAAATCACACCTTCATTGGACCACATAAACTCAACAGCTTCAGGTCACTTCCATCTGCTTTACTTGCATTTTGAATTCAACAACCTCAGTTCCATTAACCTGCATCCGTGGAAAACCACCAATGCCTCGCAACACACCCATTCCTTGTTCTCGCATATCCCATTAGCTTGTTTCAGTGGCAGTAACAACATCTCTGCACCACCAAAGCCAAGCTCTTCACTTCTTCATCGCCGCCATCAAAATGACTCCACCAAACCTCATTGTCGATAATCAATGGCAACAACACATACTACCTATCATTGTAACCCCTTATGTAAAAACCCATGGTTTAACCAGCAATAATGAAACCTGGCAGATAACTTAGTCGATACCTCAACATTATGGAAGCAATGCTCAGTCAGACCATTATTCAAACACTTTAAATGCGTCTTGCTTGTGACACACATATGAGTTACCGTTGGTTCATGAAACCATTCTATCTGCTTCCCTGCAATTGATACGAACCCAGAGTTCTAAACATTCACACACACACATTCAATCTCAGAAACATCCATTAATCTTCACAGTTAAGTGCCAAAACTCAATGGCAGTAACTTGGCTTTCCAGCGAGCTTCAGGCCAAGAATATACTGTTCTGTTGTTGATTCTTCGATTCCAACAGCAACCCAACTTTCCTTGTTAACTTCAATACTCAAATCTCTGCTTTAGTCTCCGTTTGGTCTACAATCAATCAATGGCAGTGAACTCGTATTCAGCTGTTAAGTTCTCGGAAGACCAGTTCCTAAAACAAAATCATACAACTCGCAAGATCTCCCTATCCCTTGTCTTGAATTCGAACTCTCTCTCTGAACCCTTGATACTCAGCCATCGAGCCTAGCCTTCCGGCAGTTGGAACTGGTGCAGAGCTCGTAAATATGAAACGAGCTGGGACTTGACTGAACTAGGAAGAAATCTCGACCTAGCTTGTGTGTTAAAGAGGATAAATGGATTAAGACGCCCCACTCACTCATCATGACTTGTCGGTTTCAGAGAACCGACACCCTAATTCTGTTCAACTATCGCCGGAAGACTCGACAGTTAATTTCCCCGCATAGCTCCTCTTGCACCACCTAGCTCGCTCCAAACATCGCATGTGAATTGAGCTTTTCGCCCAAATGGATAATTTCTCCTTCTTTGGCCTCAAATGACTCCATTGCACCTAATAAACTCAAACTCAAACATAAGATACATAATTCACAGAAAAATAGCAAAGAAAGCATAAACAATAGATAAATATCAAGGTGTTTTAGACACCTATCAAATTCCCCCACACTTAGACTTTGCTAGTCCTCGAGCAAACAAAACGAAACAAAAATAAGATACAACAACTCCGTGTCGTCAAGGCTACGGTTACTTTTAGCATAAATAACAAGCCTTTAAACCTCTAGGTGTCCCTAGTGGACGAGTTATAGTCTCGTGAGGGTTTACTAGAGATATACCCACAAAACCTACTTTTCCAACTTACTAGTTCTCCGTAATGATAGTATCCAACGCGCTAAGAAGACATAGAGATTTCGCACACTAGTCATAAGAAGTTAGACACATAAATGAACACAATCTCATCCTTAAAAGTTGAGAGAGAAATAACCATCCCTTATCGAAAGAAATTCGGGTTCGGAGTGATCAAAAGTCTCGACTCGCTCACAAGAAAGGGTTTTATGAAATTGCTCTCAATAATAAATGCTTTTTATGGGTCACATGTGTCCAGGTAGGAATGAAGAGAGAATCCTGCGACACGTTGAATGGTAGGAAGGCAAAACCCTCCGAATTGTTTTGAAAACCCACATCTTTTATAATTTTTGAAAACCCATTTTTCTAACGATCTCTACGAAAGGAAATCAACCATTTAATGAAGGTGGGAATATGCTTACTTACCTCTTTATCCGTTCGACGTGCAGCTAGCACCACTCTCACAGCATCCATAGAAACGTCTTCGGTCTTCAATCGGTGTCTTCATCTTCGTCTTCGGTCTTCAACTCTTGATGATAACTCTTGAACTTCGTAGAATCTTGACAATGTAATTTTTTCTCTTCAAATCCTTATTGCTTGAAACTACATTGTAGATATTCCTTCTTCCATTGGCTTTATTGAAAGAATACAAAACTAAAAACGAACTATACAAACCCAAAATATGATACAATGAATTTTTCTTGTCTCTTTTTTTTTCTTCCCTTTTTTTTTTCTTCCCTTTTTTTTTTTTTTTTCTTTTCTATTTTTTTCTTTATATTTTTTTATGAGACAATAAAAATAAAACAAATACGAAATGAAAACAAAACAAAATAATAATGCACCTAACAAAATTTTCTCTTGTCTTTTTTTTTTTCAATTTTTTTTCAATTTTTTTTTTTCATTTTTTTTTTTTTTTAGACAAGAGAAATAAACACAAACTAAAAATAAAATAAGTACAAATGGCCATGGTATAAGTATTTTACCGCATGATTCTTCACAACTTTTATGTCTCGATATCATAAACTTCTCGAACTCTCATCTTTGATAATCTTCGCTCTTTTACATAAAGTCTTCAACTTGTAAAAATTCTGCTCCTTGTCTTGTTGCTTTACTTGAATCTGAAATCTGCTCATTTTTGTATTGTTGCTTGTAAACCTTGAACGTCTTCAACTTTCCTTCGAATTTGTGATACTCCTCTTTTTGATGATGATGGTGTTTCTATGGACCTGTTGGTGTAGAGAGATAAAGTGGATGGTGCTAACTGCGAACAAGATTACAAGTGGTATGTAAGTTAGCAATTCGATGTCACCATCATGGTTGATAAAAATAGCACTCAAGAGATCAAAATAGTGCTTCTATGGTGGGAGGTTGGGCAGCTCACCATTCTTCCTGAGTTTACGTACGGTGACACACACTCTAAAAGCACATATTTAGACAGTACAAAGAATTGAAGGTCGGTGCCTCACATTATGTAACATGGGTAGTCTCCACTATAGGGGACCACTACTCTAATACCGAATTCAGTCTGCACCTTATTTTCCACTGGCATGGTTAAATCCAACTTTAACTCTCAAACAATTAAGAAACCCAATCATGTTCTCTGTCATCTCTAAGTTCAGTCACTCTTATGAGATTCTTGATGTAATCTTAGCGACATGTATACTATGTGACTCTAAACTAACTACAAGTTGGAGTTTTTTTTATTCACTATTTACACAAAAGTTGAAAAATTTGAAAATTTTACAACGCAAATGCTTAACCACTCCCCCACACTTAAACTTTACATTGTCCTCAATGTAAATTGAATCGTCCAAAGAAAGTCAAGGTGGGAAATCAAATAACAACATGCGATAAGAAATCAGAAAAAGTAAAAACATGACAAGAAAAGAAAATAAAAGATAAGAGATACAAAACCTATGGGTTGCCTCCCATTTAGCGCTTGGTTTAAAGTCGTCAGCCCGACTATATCCTTGCAAGATTCATTCCCCATATACCAACAATCGGAAAAGTTGGGGATCCTTCCATAGAACCTGTTTTGCAAACACTAGCTTCACACAAATATTAGTAATATAAAACAGAAATGAAGCTATTAACCGATTAAAGCTTCCCCCACACTTACTCTTGTCCACACTTGGAAGTGTATAAAGAATATAGAAGTCAGGGACTACCACGGTTTGTTGTTCCAAAACCTACATAGTATGAGAATCAAGTATATCTAATGGCGGAAAACGAGAAACAAAGTCATTCAACAATATTCTCGAAGCACATACATTCAAACCAATAAGAGGTAAAGGAGAAGAAACAATAGGCAAAGGGTTAGAAAAACCTTGCACAATCTCTTGTATCACGGAATCTTCGTCCTCCTTGAAAAACTCAAGTGAATTATTCACCTCTTGTATATCATGGTCCTCTATCAAACCTTGCAACCATTCTTCGTCCGTTTCTGCCTTAACCAAAGTTTCGACATCAACATCATCAGTACAATCATATGCAAGCTCAATTGGGTCTTCCACAATATTGGTCATATCGGTTTCATTCTCAACACACTCCTTTTTGTTGTAAGGCACATACTCTTTTGCGGATCCAAATTTTATTATAAGAAACTTTTTTAGAACACTCGAAAATGCATCATCCTCAAGCTCCACCCTTTGAATAGGCTCTTCATAATTATTAAGATCAATGCTTGAGTAATCTACACAAGTGTCGACATATTCCTCTTCGTCTTCACCTTGATCGCAAAAAGACTCCATTGTACACTCCTCGGGGATGTCACCATGATTTGGTTCAAGCAATGTATCATAATCACCGTCACTATCATAGTCAACATAAGATTGGTCCTCGCTGAATTTAGTGTTGCTAATCTCTAACTCATCCTTTTCAATAGGTGAATGATCATTATTAAGATCAAGAATTGAGTTAGCTACACAAGTATCAACGAAAGTGCCCAAGGATTTGCCTTTTTCAACACTAGCATCAATCAAATATTCATCACAAACCATATGCACATTAGAATTATCCATATATTCCTTGCATTGATCAATGCCTTTTCGCAAGATAGCAATACCTTCACGAAGTTCTTGGAGTTGCTCGTCTGTAGTCTCTTTTGCTTTTTGAAATTCTTCTTGTAAAAAGTTGGAAACTTTGTCTAGAAAGTTAGAGACTTTTTGTTCACGAGCATAAGAGTCCTCCCATCCTTGTGGTTGTTCACACACATACCCGCCATAAGGTTGTTGAGGAAAACCATAAGGTTCCATGGAATATTGGTCATAACCAATGAATTCGTTTTGATTATACCCCTGGAATTGGTAGTTGTCGTATTGTTGAGGTTGTTGAAAACCGTAGTCATTCATGTAATATGCTCCTTCCATGAGAAACAAGTACCTGAAATAAGATTCTCAAACCAAGGTTAAAAACCAGAAATAAGAAAAATAAAACAAAAACTAAAAAAAAAAAATAAGAAACCAAAAACAAGTGACAACCGCTGCCTCCCCGGCAGCGGCGCCAAAATTTGATCGGTTGTCAGCCGACACAAAAATAAATTACACTTTTACTACTCAAAATATATTATGAAGCAAGGGCAAGAAAGGATCGTTCCCACAGAGAGGACTTAGGTTGTCAAGTTGTTTCGGTTTCCTATAAATAAAACCGGGGGGTTTTCTGATTTTTATATTCTAAAATAAAATAAAAGCAAACAATAAAGGTAAACAAATCAAATCAAGGATGAGAAAGTATTTGTCATGGATTTCGTCTTCAATCACAAACATGTTTTCAACACAATAACTAGAATTGATATTTTAATCTCAACTTTTATCAAAGGCCCTAGGATACCTTGATCGCAAGAATACCCCGCTAATCTCCTCTTGTCATCAACAAACACATTAAAAGATGCGAATATGAATTCTATCTAAAAGAACAACCTAACGTGTAAAAGCACTAATCAAGTTTAATTCCCTAGATGCATTAGGTTCTATGAAATCAGGCCAATCAAAGCAATCGAACGTGTAAAAGCACTAATCCGATTTAACAAAGGTTATGGTTCACATAAGAGCATAAGAATATATCACTACAAACTATAATCTTATTTATGCTACTTGCAATCAGGAATTATCACTTTTGCGTATAATAACCCTAATCTAGCAATAAAGATGAAAGCAAACCCAATCGATTCGCGACTTGACTAAACAAACATTCAAATCATGTAACAATATTGATGGTGAATCATAAACGATAAAGCATGGAGACAAAACTAATTTATCATATCAAAAGGTATATTTGGAAATTCAACTTATTCCATAACCAATAATAAAAACTAGGTACTCATATTCATGGAGTTCATAACAAGAAGGAAGAGAAAACCTATCATGTTTCTAAACCCTAGAAAACAAGTAGAAGCCTCCCTAATGGAGATATTAGGTTTAGAGAAAGAGTTTTCTATTTATATGCTTCTCCCATTCCAAAAGGATACTCTTTCCAATATTAGGTCTTCTCAAAACCCATCTCCAAGTGGTCCACCAAGCCCATGTGTGGAAAATACCCGTGTGAAAATCTCTGTCCAAAATTTTCCACCGGAATTGATGACGTCATCGCCGGAATCTGGTCACCGGTCGCCGAAAATTTGTCTCTGGACACCTGAGATATCTGAAACCGTCAGCATGCAAATATGTACTCCCAAAGAACTCATCTCTCCTCTCTCGCATTTCAAACATTCACAAGAATTATCCAAACCATTCTTTATCTCTTGCGAAAAAACGTGCCCAAAAGCGTGACGCGTAGCTCATATATCCCAGTAGCCAACTCTTGCATCCACTTCGTACCCCCTTTATGATTCACTGAAATATTATGATTCATGCTTCAAGTTCCGAAATCCGGCATCCCGGGCTGGTACCACCGGTGCACCAATTCTGCTCCGTTTTCGCACAATTTCTGCAGCTTCAAAATCCATTCCCTGCATACATACACGCTTGCTCTTCTGTCAAACTCCACCAATCCAGCAAACCTGCAGCTCATTGCACAGCACTGTTCGTCACCTCAGGCAATCTACAACACCAGCTGCAACTCAACTCATCTCAATTATAATCCCTAACTCCTGTAGCAGCTGCAACTCCACTTCCAGCTGCATCAGCCCAAGCCACCTTCTATATAGCTAGGCCAACAGCATCACAGCACCACTGCGCTACTGCCTCAACAACTCTGTACACCAAACCATGACAATCATCTCAACACATGCCATTTAACATCACTGTCCCTTATTTCAGTTCCATGGCAACAACAATAGCATTAACACCAAGTGCGACACCATCACAGGTCATACTCTTCATGTTGCTCTGTATGCCATTCCACTACTGCATTGCCAACTTTCTTAACTACAAACGTCACCGACCTTTTTGTCCATTGTTCTTCTCTTTTCGCTTGTTTGCAACATCGCTACTCGTGTACCTGTCCTTGCAGCATCCTCTCTTCTCAATATCAATTCCACCACCAATGCCAATTAATCAACCAACTTCATTTCCAGTTCACTTCATTACAAAGCAACAACACATGACAGCATCGTATAGACTTCTTCCTGCTAGGGTTCAAATATTTCCATCTACTCCAATCTCTCCCTGAAGCTAACAGCACACAACTCCTGTTTCTCTACAACTCAAGCCCCTGAAACCCATTGCAGCAATCATCTTCTAGCCATTTCATCTTAGCATCGTTGCTTCTCTTCCTGGCAGAGTGGAAGCTCGCAAACTACTTGCACATTAAAGCACCATCCTCTGCCAGTTCCTTGCATTCCATCCAACTTCGCCAATGACTTTTTAAAATCACACCTTCATTGGACCACATAAACTCAACAGCTTCAGGTCACTTCCATCTGCTTTACTTGCATTTTGAATTCAACAACCTCAGTTCCATTAACCTGCATCCGTGGAAAACCACCAATGCCTCTTAACACACCCATTCTTTGCTCCGCATATCCATTAGCTTGTTTCGGTGGCAGCAACAAACTCCGCACCACCAAAGCCAAGCTCTTCACTTCTTCATCGTTGCCATCAAACGGCTCCACCAAACCTCATTGTCGATAATCAATGGCAGCAACACATACTAGCTATCATTGTAACCCTTATGTAAAAAACCATGGTTTAACCAGCAATAATGAAACACAGCGGATAACTTAGTCGATACCTCAACATTGTGGAAGCAATGCCTCAGGACCATTGTTCAAACACTTTAAATGCGTCTTGCTTGTGACACACATATGAGTTACCGTTGGTTCATGAAACCATTCTATCTCCTTCCTCGCAATTGATACGAACCCGAGTTCCCAAACATTCACACACACACATTCAATCTCGAAACATCCATTAATCTTCACGGTTAAGTGCCAAAACTCAATGGCGGTAACTTGGCTTTCAATGAGCTTCGAGGCCAAGAATATACATTACATTGCTTTTGATTCTTCGATTCCAACAAACAACCCAACTTTCCTTGTTAACTTCAATACTCAAATCTCTGCTTTAGTCTCCGTTTGGTCTACAATCAATCAATGGCAGTGAACTCGTATTCAGCTGTTAAGTTCTCAGCAGACCAGTTCCTAAAACAAAATCATCAAACTCGCAAGACCTCCCTATCCCTTGTCTTGAATTCGAACTCTCTCTCTGAACCCTTGATACTCAGCCATCGAGCCTAGCCTTGGCGGTTGGGCCCAGTGCGAGCTCGTAAAGTCAAACGAAGTTGGGACTTGACTGAACTAGGGAGAAATCTCGGCCCTAGCTTGTGTGTTATAGAGGATAAATGGATTAAGACGCCCCACTCAATGGTTAAGGGCTAACCAACTCATCATGACTTGTCGGTTTCGAAGAACCGACACCCTAATTCATTTCGTTCAACTATCGGTTCTTGAATCGACATGATTAATTTCTGCATAACTCCTCTTGCACCACCTAGCCTGCTCCAAACATCGCATGTGAATTGAGCTTTTCGCTCCAAATGGATAGTTTCTCCTTCTTTGGTCTCAAATGACTCCATTGCACCTAATAAACTCAAACTCAAACATCAAGAGTATAAAGCAAAATTTGGCTAACTTAGCCTATCTGAGTGGTGGTCAGGATTTATTCTGGGCAAAGATAAATCTATGGTCGTGGTTGTGCAGACCACACCCATTACCCGCATGTTTTAGGAATGTCTTTTTCTAGATGACCACACTTCTGATGTTTATATTGTTTGCAGTTGTTCAGATTCAAGAACATCCAGTCAGATTGCGCTGCCCATAAGGAGAAAGGAAAGCACCTATTGACATTTTGGATATTTATTACAGAAAAACTATTGCAGATTTCCTCTCTGCGAAATGGAACCCCACCAAACCGGTGAGTTTTGAAGCCCACCAAACCAGATTTATCCTTGGCAAAAGATAAATCCATGGCTGTGGTTCATCCATCCCCTGTCTCTCCATTAATGATTATCAGGTTTGTTCTTATTCAACCTTTCCCTCGATTTCTTGGTAATAAACACGTTCATTATTTACCATTGTCCGTTGGTATTACATCTTCTCATTGATTCTTTTGGTTATAGGAAACACTCTTGAAATCATAACTTTAGGGTATATAAACTCTTTGCATTTTATCCTGCACATTTCCACCTACCTTCTGCTCCCTAATTCTTTGGGTTACAACATCGCTTTTGCACGCATTCCAGGCATCTATTCTTGTCTTTATTTGTCTCGAGTTTATTAAGCCACAAGGCATTTCTATGGTTGTTTTAGATTGCAAAAATTGCATTTAATCTTGTTGCCAGACATATGCTACCATTCTTGACTCCTTTCTTGCAGGTGGTTATAATGATTTTCTTACTCTCAAATCACCAGCATCAACAATTGTTGTATGCAAGATATCACAGTTTTGTTGATTATATTAGTTTTTAATACATTTTGGAAAGGAATATGCATAGATGAAGAGAATAGTAGTTCCAGAATATTAAGCCATCAAGTTAGTATGATAGTATCTTAAACGAAAAATTGTGACTTAAGCTTCTTATAATAAAATATCTACCTACTGAAATTGCTAATTATTGAGGTGAGTTTATACGATAAACTGTAAGAAATTGAAAAACTTTATGCATATTTAATTGTCAATTAGACTTGGTTTCTTTTTTCTAAATGGATCTATTATTATTGATCTAAATAGAACTGAACTTTGAGGGTTTTACGGTATGATATCAAGAAATGGGAATTTTGTATGAAATTCGATGCTTTAGTTTGATTGACCTTTGGGAATTTTGATCGTTGTCATAGAGTTTTATATGAACTTTGTATTTAACTATGAACGAAAGGAAGTTTATGAAGTTTTTGTGTTTTTAGCATGAAGATTTTGTAATTGGATCATGTGGAAGGTAAGAGTGAAGCGAAGGTACAATGGTACATCAAATGAAAGGTACATGAATGGTTACATTTCAGATTTTCCAGGTTTGTGTTCCTATGATTGTTGCTGCATAACTATCTTACCTTAATTCATTTTCTCAACACTAAATAAATTAGGCACTGAGGGTGCGAATCATCCATCACCCATGCCGATCGACAAGCACAACTAACAACAGCATGCATCAATGGAGGGACGTGGTTGAAAGGCTGTAGCGGCATCTTCGATTGAAGGACATGCAAACGTTCCATTGGGATCTCTTGCCTAATTAGAGCTTCTCCAATGGCATGTGTGTGGAGATAAATGTCAAAATCCACCTAGGATGCACATGCATTTTCTCTAAAATCATTCTCCAACCCTGATGTCATAAATCAATGTATGCATGACTTTAGGTAAAAAATGTCAAGGGGAATGTCTAGTTTCCCACATTCCCCTTGACATTGTCTACCATCCTAGTCACCTTTTTAAAATTAAAAATATATTTTATTTACTAAAATTAATTCTAGTACAATAAATAATCATTTTAAGATCTAATAAAATCTTAAAATTACTAAACATAAAATTTACATTTAATAATAAAATGATCACAAATAACACCATTGGAGATGAATAATTTTTTTCACCTAAACTTAAGGAAAATTTGGAATAAAGATGTCTTGTTTGTGTTGCCACATAGGAAATACATACAACAACCATTGGAGAAGCTCTTAATGGCATTTTAGTATTAGACTATTAGTACCCTTTTTAATGGCATTTGGTGGAGTATTACGAATTTTAACGAGTCACTAAAAATATTTCCGTTGGTAAGTTTTTTTTTGCAATAAATACATTTAACATAAAATATACCAAAATATATTTGCACAAGGAAAAAAATATCCCTGATCTTAAATGTAATAAAATATTCAAAACGAAAGAGTTCCGTCAATTGAAATTACTGGGTGGTGACTATATGTTGATTACTGAATATGGATTTTGATTTGAACCTTCAAATGCAACGGTTTTATTACACATATTGTTATGTTACCCATCCATAATTATTTCATCAAAAAAAAATGTTCCACATAATTACGGTTAAGTGGTCATTCATTTCGAGAATATGTTTCCCATAATTTATTTTGAATTGTGTTTGAGCACCAACTCAGTGATTTGTTGATGCAAATTTCCAAACCTTAATTGGTTTCCTAATTCTAATATGGTGATATTCCAAACTTTAATTGGTTTCCTGATTCTAATATGGTGCAAAGTTAGGAAAGTATGATCGTCCATTTTTATTGCATTTAACGATAGATGAATGTTGTTTTTTGTTTTTTAAGAATTACAAAGTAGATGAAATTTGAGCCAACCTAAAATTTGAGCAAACCGGAAATTTGAGAATTCAATATTAATTCTATGAACCCAGTTTGGATAAACGTATGGAAGGGCGGATACCATATTTAACAGACAAAACCCCCTACTAAAGGTGTTGGCATAAGAAATAGTTTATAAGTTTTCGGGACAATTGATACAATATTAAAAATTAACCAACATCAAGGCCCGTGCCGTTACGGCATGGGTTAAGATCTAGTAAGATACATAATTCACAAGAAAAATAGCAAAGAAAGCATAAACGATAGATAAATATCAAGGTGTTTTAGACACCTATCAGCAATCAAAATTTCAACAACCGTTAATCAATCAAATCAATCGAAAACTAATAATACTGTAATTATCTAGTTTCCCACAAACGATACTCGTAGAGCTTCTTGATCCCACAGAAGTCTTTAAATGAGGGGTCGGAAGAGATTTCACCTAATTAGGGTACTTTCCTCTCCGAATAGGCGACTCAAATAGTGGACAACAGAATAATAGGGTACCTAATTAGGGAATGTGCCTACGTTAAGAAGTTGCCATTAACTACATAAACCCATGATTGAAAATCACGTGCTTGAAGAAAGGCACGCATAGCAATTTTCCTCTACAAGTAATTTGAGCCATCGAAGACTGGTGGCACGTTTATGGAGATAACACCTATTTTCATATCAAATCGCTACAAACACAGACTTATAAGGTCTTTAATGTGTTTGCACCGCACGATACCCGATTGAAAATGAGGGTCTAACAACCACACCCAACAATTTGTTTGGTAATGCGGAGGAATTACTCGATACACTTTCTAGAGAATCAACTAGGCAGTCAGGACTCAATCTAGAATAAAGTTTATCAAAGAGTTTAATATCTCTAACTCTTAATTCAATCCGCAATCAGCAAATAGAAATCTTGAGCCCGATTGAATATTAGAGGAGTTACTTGAACGGTACCAAAAGACCGATGTTCAAGTGTCAATCATATAAATCAACAACCAAGGTTGGATATTCTAATTGATTGATCTTAACGCACAACATGTGACATTTCAATTATATAACAAAATATAATGCGGAAAAGAAATAACACGAGACACGAGAATTATGTTAACGAGGAAGCGAAAATGCGGGAAAAACCACAAGACCTAGTCCAGATTGAGCACCACCTTTGTATTAAGCCGCCACAGACTCTAGCCCTACTAACAATTAACGGACTATTTTGTAGTTGAACCTAATCAATCTCCATTGATTCAAGGTACGGTTACTCTCCTTCGTCTCGATCCCATTAGGATACTACGCACTTGATTCCCTTAGGCGATCTTACCCACAATTAAGAGTTGCTATGACCCAAAGTGAAGACTTGATAGATAAATATGTCTCCAAGAGAAAAGTCTATAGGATTGAATAAATCTGTCTCCCACGAAATACCCAAGAGTTTTTTGTCTACATCTTTTGATAAAGAACGTGAACAGGAACCAATTGATAACCCAGACTTATATTCCCGAAAAACAGCCTAGAATTATCAATCACCTCACAATAATCTTAATCGACTAGAGAAATAAGAAATTATGGAATCACAAACGATAAGATGAAGTTGATTGTGATTACTTTTCTATCTTGCCTATCAGAGATATAAATCTCGAGCCAATTATTTCAATTGTACTCAACACGATAGAAACAACAAGATCAGATCATGCAACTACAAAGATAATAGTTGGGTTTGGCTTCACAATCCCAATGAAGTCTTCAAGTCGTTGACCTATATGATCTCAAGAAGAAACCTAAGGTTAAAGGAGAATAGACTCTAGTTATGCAACTAGTAACACACAGGAGGTGTGGGGATTAGGTATCCCAGTTGCTAGAGTTCTCCTTTATATAGTTTTCAAATCAAGGTGTGCAATCGAAGTTACCTTGGTAACAAAGCATTCAATATTCACTATTAGATGAAAAACCTGATTCAACCAAGCTAATATCTTTCAACCGTTAGATCGAACTTAGCTTGTTACACACAAATGAAATGTACCCTCACTTAGGTTTATGTAAGTACCCAAATGTGTACACCATGTTGGTTCACAAATAGTTAGCAGAGGTTGGCCATATGATTACTCTCATATCAACCTTATTCATCTTAACCATAACTAGTTCAAATGACTCAAATGAAACTAGTTAAAGAGTTGTTCAATTGCTATATTCTCATAGAATTATACAAGAACACAATTGAAGCAAAATCGTTTTGATTCACTCGAATCAATACATGAAAATTATAGCCACGGTTTGCAAAGATTGCATTCCTTATTGATAAATGTTTAGGTTCATGTACAACCGATTTTAGAAAGTAACACACTTAAGTATGCGTACTGGTATGCGTATTTAAGTGCTTAGGTTTGAGTTTGTTTTAGTTTTCAAACTCAACGAGAAATTCACGGACGTGAACTTTCCGCCAGTATGTGTACGGGTACGCGTACTTTAGGTAACCAGATGAGTTTGGTTTTATATTTAAAACTCAGTAGAAATTCTCGGACGTGAACTTTCGCCAGTATACGTACGGGTACACATACTTACCCAGTCTCCTACAACCTTCTTGTATACATACAAGTATGCATACTTTTTAGGTTCCCGGTTTGGACTTACACACTAATGTGCGAACACACTATGCTTATATCCAAAGATGGTTACAAGATTTTAAACTCTTTATTTCAATCATTAAAACATTCTTCTATAATGACAATAGCCGTTTTCACACACTATTAACATCAAATTAATTTTCAAGATATTGAAATAATCATTATCGAAACATTCCAAGCCTACATCAAATGATTGTATCACACAAACCATGTAAGATGTTACTCGGCAATTTTCTCATGATATAAGATGAACTTGGTCGAAGCGAAAGCTTACCAACACTATTTCGATAAATATGTAAGCGAGATATACTCAGTTCGAAATCTCAAATGTGTATAGAGAAAATTATATCGTAACACGACTTATGTCTCAACATAGGAGATAGTAGAAATAGACTTTCCAAGTGATAGATGAGTTCAAGTCTCCACATACCTTTCGATGAAGAAGTTCCACAAGATCCCCTTAGTAGTTCTTCGTATTCGAATGATGAACTCCGTGAAAACTAAGTTCAACTACACAATCTATGTCCTAGTCCGAGACATCTATAAATAGGCTAGAAATCAACAATTGTAGTTTTGATCACTAACATTGACAAACATGCTTGAGATACCAACGCATGTGAGTTCGACCGAGCAATGCTCTAACAATCTCCCCCTTTTTCAATTTTAGTGACAAAACTATCAATACATATGGATTACAAAATAGATAAAATTTGTAGCTTCTCATCCAAATGCTTGATCTCCTTGGCATCTTCAACGCGACTCGAAATCTTCGTCACTTCCAAGTACTCCATGATCCTAAAGGTTGTAAGCTCAGCATCATATTTGTTGAAGATCTATAGCGCTAACAATGAGAAAACAAAATGCTCTCAATCATTGTTATACAGTGTCATAGTATTATTACACAACATTAAAGTTCAATTGTATCACAACTTTGACAACAATAATATGGTGATATGTATCACTCCCCCTTAGTCAATACTTCATCTCAATATGAAAACCACTCCCCCTTACATAATGATCCGTAAACCATATGTATTTGTAGTATCACACTACACATTAATTCTCCTTCTTTTTGGAAATATATATTGGCAAAGGTACGAAAACTAGTGGGATCCTCATGAAATTTTCACAGAGATACTTCATAACCAAAAGAGAATACCATATCAACTTATTTAGATGCCATCATAAATCCGAAGCTAAATGCATTCATCAAGGATTTTATAAGATACAAGATAACCCCTATAATATTCCACAGCCGCACTCCCCACAAAGATTTGGCAATTAAGCACAAGTTCAAAAAGAACTCTCCCCCATAATATGTCATTCCCGAAAGAACAACAAAGGCGACCTTGCTTTTGCAAGAAAAGAAGGATTTCTTTTGGATAAAATCAAATTATATGAAAAACATGAATTTGAATCCAAAAATATTCAATTGAATTATCCACGAGAGAACTCATGATTAATTCAATCGAAATACACAACTAAATTAACCACAAGAGCGTGATCAATTCAATTGTTAATGCTCAACATAAGTGAACTTACGGAGCAACACAGTATATGCACAAAAATGTGGATCGGAGATCGACCAATACTGCGTAATAAACAAGGATTCATTCTATTTTCCATCACTATTTGCACTATGACATACAATAGACTTGATCCTTGAAAACAAAAGTTTTATCCTTTCTTCCATCAAATAATGACATAAAAGGCTTTAACTTTTGTAATGTCAAAAGTTCATTCTATCTTCTATCAATACTTTCATACCAACATAATAGAGATAACCTTTGAACAAGTATGGGACAGTCACAGGTTCACGGACGTAAACAACATATCCCATAACAATTTGCAATATATAAAATCATAAAGATTAAAATTGCAAAAATAATCTTCCAAAAAGCTTAGAATTTAAATAAATAAATCTAAAAACATTGAAGATGAAAATCGTTGGACATAGCTATGTGTACTCACAATAATGGCTATTCCAAACCCTAGTTATTCTTCTAAAAACATAAGAAATAAATTCTCTTAAGAAGATTTACTAGACGATGTAGAGCTTTCTCAGGGCATCCACAGAGAATTCTTTCTCATTATTGAAAAATCCATTGATAATAGGATCATTCAATTCCTCTAAATCTTGAGAAATATCGGTTAACTCACTAAGTTCTCTTTTCAGTTCACGCAGAGTGTTCTTTATTAGAGACAACATTTGTTCATAGTGAGAGATATCTCTTATAGATGAAATGATTCGATATTTTAAATCATTTCTTTTCATGATGAAATCCTTCACCATAGACCTAAAGTTATTATCAGAATGACAAACAAACAATAGACAATTAGAGGAAGAACCTGGATCATCATTCGTGTTCTTTGTCTTATTTTTCCTTGAGGGAGTAATTCCTTCACATAGATACACGTAGACTGCTTCTACAACATCTCTTTTCGTGGTACCTCTAGTTATAGGGGCCATGAGATTGTATCTTTAGAGAAGGAGGAAGGTAAAGAAAAACAATGTTCAAAAATGAACATAAATAGATTCCAGGATAGTGAAACCCTAAAGGACCTTGAAAAAGTATCCACGATTCATGATCCATTATCAATTTTTACAACCAGATATTTACTTGCTAGATATGGAACAGAAAAATCAACAAAAGATTTACAAGACTTGAATCAACCTTGAAGTAATCCTTATTTTTCAAGTCCAAAATAAGGATACGGTTTATTACTATGGTTTAGATAGTAATAGAGTGAACAGAGTGTTCACATCTTGTGTCACATGGTGACATTTCAAGGTTTGTTGAGTAAACGGACTTACCTCGTCTAACTATGATTCTTTTGGATTTCTTTTTGTACCCAGGCGTCTCTGACTACTTTTCTATACTCAGATTCATCTTTTGCATATCATCTTGAAGTTTGGTAATTCTTTTACAGTTCATGTTGAATCAACACTTACTCTGGACATGAATTGTACTTCCACAAAAGAGCAGAGTAAAGAGGATTTGCTTTGTAGAGTTGAACCGTTTATCACAATGCTCGGGTTTGATTGATCCAAAACTGGTTGGAATAACCGAGTTTGTTGTGCTTACAGTCTTTCCTTTGAACCCTAAACCTTGTGTGTTTCCAAAAGCCTTTTGACCAAATAACATTGCTAAAATTTTGTCTGAGCTTCCTGACAACCTTTGCAGGTCATACTTGAGAAAATTGATCTCTTTTTATTTTAGTAATAGGGTTCTGGTGAATTCATCATTAAGACAGTCATTCTCAAGAGATTTCACCTGTAATGATGACTCAAGTGTATTCAACAATTCTTTCAGTTGAATATTTTCCTGGTGAATTTCTTCAAACTTATCCAGAAATTCTAGGATCTCAGTCTCAGATTCGCATTCCAAACTGTAGTTTGAATTACAAGAAACTTCTGTCGAGAAGACTGAACCTTCCGTACACACTACATGCAGTAGTATGTAAACCGTTGTGACACTGAGATTTTTCTTGACTTGAATTATTAGAAGAAATAGATAGAAGACAATCTCTCGGATCTTTTGCTTTTTATTACCATATCGTTGATCTTTTGTGTTATCAGTGATTTATTGAAATCAACATGATTAGAACAGCATTCATCATCCCATGACAAAGTAGAGGCTTCGCTTGGAATGATTGCAGAAGTTCTGATTGTATTCAGATCAAGATCAAGTAATTTAATCTTTCCCACAAGAGTACCTCTCTGGAAAGAGTATAAAGTTTATTTCCTTCAACGATGGCATGCTTCTTAGAATCATATCTAGGTGGCAGCGATCTGAGAATTTTCATCACAACGTCCTTTTCAGGAAAATCTTACGCAATGCAAAAGATGCATTAACAATCTCAGACACTTTGTGATTAAACTCATCAAATGAATTTTCATCTGCCATACGAAGGTTTTCCCAATCGGAATTAAGGTTTTGAAGCCTATCTTCCTTTTCACTGGTATTTCCTTCGAATACGGTTTCTAAGATATCCCAAGCATCTTTAGACTGAGTGCACAAAGTCGCATGGTGCTGAAGATCTGGGGTAATGGCATGTATGATTGCGTTCAAACCGTCGGAATTTTTCTTTGTAACAAGTATCTCTGCATGCAGCATCATTATGCACCAATGTTCTTCGGAACGGTCGCATTCCCTACTGCAACAACGGGAGCATCATAGCCATTAACTACATAAACCCATAATTGAAAATCACGC